>ML864300.1:0-13595 GCA_009831015.1 Picea engelmannii | reverse complement strand
AATGAGTGCCAAGGTACCCAAGTACATCTTGCGAAGTGCGAATAGATGAGCTGATGTCGAGCCACTTGCAAGATCTGACGATCAAGGGACATTGATGTATTCCCATGATTGCCAGCGAGAGAACTTGCCATTAAGGCATGCAAGCCTCCAGGTACTCAAAATATATATATGCTTCAGCATGACTTACCATCTCACTCGACTCATTGACGAGACCTATGAGCTATCTTTCTTTGATGCAGGTTTTACAACATACGTTTGAACTCCCATAAATGCATTTTCATTGTTGAATCGAGGAGACTCCTCAGATTCATAGTCTCCAAACATGGGATTAGGGTGGATACCTTAAAAGTCAAATCCATTCTCTCTTTACCACCTCCCAATAACCTTGCCCAATTGCAAAGTTTGCAAGGGAAGGAAAACTTTTTTTGTCGTTTTATTTGAAATTACGCCAAAATCACTAAAGGATTCATGATATTTTTGCAGAAAGATACCCCCTTTCATCTGGGATGCAACCGCTCAGCGCTCATTTGATGCTCTTAAGCATGCTTTAACGAATACACCTCTTTTTTATCCACCAAATTGTGTGAAAGATTATATCCTTTATTTGTATGCCTCTACTTCCACTATTGATATGGTGTTAGTATAGGAGGATGATGATGGCACCGAACATGTGATCTACTATTTGAGTAAAATTTTATCAGGTCCCAAACTCTGATATTCACATGTCGAAAAGTTGGCTTTGGAAGTATTTATTTCCATCCAAATATTTTTCCACTATATTATGTTACGCACTACCATGGTCATTGTAGACTCAAACCTCATGTACCACATCTTGACTCGTCAAGTACTTTGGGGAAAATATTTGAAATGGATCGTCATTCTCCAGGAATTTGATATTGAGTTTGCCAAATCCAAGGCTAAGAAATTTTTGGTTTTTTACAGAATTAATTTGTGAAATTCCCCATAACAATGAGGATATTGAGACCATGGATTCCCTTCCTGATGAATCCCTATTTCTCATTAGTACGTCTGATCCACGATATGGAGATATTCTTCTCTATCTCCAAACCCAACGCTTTCATCCTAGCATTTCACATGATGAATGATGTCGCATTAGACACCATTCAAAGCACTACCTTATCATTGGTGAGACCTTGTACCATCGTGGCATTGATACTATCTTATGACATTTCTTAACCCATAAAGAGGTTGAATGAGTTTTAAATGACTATCACCTTAGAGCTTGTGGCAGTCATCTTTCTTTGATGGCTACAATGCAAAAAAAATTATGTGTTGATTATTTTTGGCCTTCCATATTCAAAAATTGCATTGAGGGGGCTAAAACATTCCCACCCTGTCAGATCTTTCAGAAGAAATCACATACCCACCTAGCTCCACTTCATCACATTTTCTTTGTTGGCCCCTTTTCCAAATGGGGCATTGATTTTATGCAATGTAAGCCTACCTCAGTCGGGGGGCATGGTTATATTATCATTTTCATCAATTATTTCACTAAATTGTCTGAGGCTATGCCTACATTCTTTAACAATGGTCGAACTGCAGCACTTTTTGTGTTCAATATTCACATCGCTTGATTTGGTGTCCCACAAGCTATTGTAATTGATCATGGATCCCACTTCCAGAACCAGATGATGGGTGAATTATGCACCAAGTTAGGTTTTCTCCATGACAACTCATCTCCCTACTACCCTCGGGAAAATGGAAAAGTTGAAGCCATAAACAAAGTCCTGAAAACCATGCTTCAACACATGGTAAAAGTGAACAAAACCTCTTGGAATTTGCAACTCTTCTTCGCACTTTGGGCCCATTGAAATTTAGTTAAAACCACAACTAGATTTACACCCTTACAGTTGGTATACAAGATAGAATCAGTGCTACTGATCGAATGCGAGATTCCTTCATTGAAACTCACCATAGAACTCCTACCCCATACTTCTACTGAAGAGGAACGATTTGTATATCTAACCAATATGGATGAAACCCATCGCGATGATGCTATCGTCAATGAGACATATCAAAAATGCATAAAAAATCAATATGATAATTCCATCCAACCTCGTGCTTTCGTAGAAGGAGATCTAGTCCTAGTCTATTATCAAGATCATGACAAATTGGGGGCAGGAAATTTAGAACCCATGTGGCATGGGACATACATCATAAAATGCATGCTACACATAGGATCCTATGACTTAGTAGACTACGATGGAATATCTCTCGGTGAGCCCCAAAATGGGATTTACCTCAAGAAGTACTATGCATAGAATATCTCGCATGTGTGCTTTGTACATTATTGTACTATATGATTTTGACATGGTGTGTCTTTTCTTTTGCATGCATGAGTTTTGCCTCAGTTGCTTATACTTTTCTTTGTGATTGAATGAGTAGATTACATTATCCTTTCCCATCTATTCCGGGTTTGCGGATGGCACTAGTCGACATACCCATAATATCACTTTTGCAACTTGGGTCATTTACCACTCTAGAGAGTTAGTGATTTCAAGAGAAATTTGGCTCGAATCTACGACCAATAACGTTGCAGAGTATCATGTCATCATCTGAATTTTAACCGAAGCCCCTTCTCTAGGTATATCTCAATTTATTATCAACCTTGATTCTCAACTCATGGTTTGTAAACTAAATCATGAGTACGTCGTTCGCAACTCATTTTTACTACGTCTCCATCTAAGGTTTCATCGTCTCGAAAGAGCTTTTGAATTTCTAGAATATGACATATATCAAGAGAAATCAATATGATTACGGATTCGTTAGCGAATTACATGTTAGATTGGTATATTATGCATAGATAAACATTTGGAACATAAATCATATTTATAAAAACATCACATAAAACAAAAATACAACATAAGAAGCCACCGCAAAACTTGTTTATATATATAAGCTTGATAGAAAAAGTGTTTTGTCAAAATACATCATACAAAAGTACATAGCAGGTCAAAACATGGGCCTTTATTCCCATAGAATCATCATAAAGACTAAAATGACTAGAGACTCTACTCGTCCCCCTGCACCACGTTGTGCTCTGCATAGCACACTACCACTCTTACCACCCATCATAGAAAATGGTTGAGATCTTTAGGGACCCTGATTGTGTGTCTTTGAAGGTGTAGGGGCACATCCTGCATCCTCATGGAGGGAACGCCCATGGTCAAACCACATAGGTTCCTCTCCACCTCTCGGAGTCCTCCTACCATGACATCATGCTTTACTGCCGCTTGAGAATCTTCGTGATGTCTTGATGTTGGAATATCTTTCGGACATGATGAACCTCTGTCTGTGTGATGCAAAAAAAACGAATTAGATCCCTCATTGTACAACCAAATACATATAAAAAATAAGAAAAATAGTGTTACAAGGTTATGATATTTTGTACTTGATGCATCCCAATGTATACCCTCGGGAAGCACCAAATCTGCATTGCCCCTGAAATCCACCCCAACATATGGGAAATCCTTGATCACCACCAGCTACCTCCTCCACCATGCAAAGAAGTCGACAGTAAATCTAAAGGTCGAGGGCTCATTCCCCAACCTAGGGGAAATACTAGTCCATCGCGCCATGCGGGTATCAGTTGTAGGGCATGCTATCAATGCAACCTATGGTTGCACCTATGGAACCCGATCTAGGAAAAATGAGACCAATAAGGATCCATACCCAAAAAAAAATTGCCTACCCATTCCACATTTGGATATCTTCTCCTTAACATTCCTCAAAAACCCTTTGATCCAGTTGAATATCCTAGGCTCTAAGAATTGAATGACATAAGATATTTGGGACTTAGAAGAGATATGAGAACTTATGATTCCTCCCAATTTGGTGATAGAAAATAGGATGGATCGAAGAGAGAAATCAATCATATATTTTATGACTATCCTCCATCCTACCAAGTGTGACCCTGGTATGCAGTATTGGGTAACATATGCCTCTAGCGGTTGTGGGGTGGCCCTATGTCTTGACAAAAGAATAGTCCCTCCTCTCCTCGAGAGCCCCGTCAATAAGTACACATCATCTATCTTGATCTCAAGCACATGTGGTCCTATTCAGAATGCTTCCTCACCATCATCCCATAAGCTGATCAAATATTCGAGCAACATAACTTATTTCCTCATGTTTTGGAGTTTGAAGTACTTAAGAAAGCCGCAATTTCGTAAGGTTTCCCTTGCTTGAGGGTCTTGTAAAGTAGTGATGTCATCAAATTCATTCTCACGTTCTTTCCATTCAATCATGATTAGCTATGAGTAAAACCTACAAATTCATCAATTAAACATCATTAGCTAAGTTTTTCTAGAACAAATTCCCTTTCTTCTAGCCTAAAAATCATTTTTTTTTCATTTTTTCCGCCTAGATCTACCTCAAAGAACAAAACATAGTGCTAGTGCTCCCTCAATGCACACACCAGGGAGTTGAAATCATGATCGATGCTCCCTGTGTTTACTTGAGGGAGCACTGATCCGGTTCGACGCTCTAGGGATTCCCAAGGAGCCTAAGCACTAAAATTAAGGGTTGAAATGCAATTAAAAAATGTGAAAATGAATGAGAATGAGCAGAGGACCAACCTACTCCAGATGGTTTTGAAAACAATTGACCACAACTCTCACAATCAACACCCAAAAAAACCCTCCAAAAGAGGAAAAAACTCAACGAGGAAAGGAGAATAGTAAAACAAAGGTAAAAATGATTTCTAGCCCTAATTTGATATTTGATATGTTCGAATTTGGTCATTTATCCTCCTTTTCACATGTTATAAAGTTTAATTTTGGGTTTTTTGTCATTTTCTGAGAAGCTACTAATATATTTTTCCCAGAATGCTTGATTATGCAGGAATTTGAGCAAATATTCTTCGATGACCTTTGTAACGCCAATGAGATTAGTATTTTCTCTTTCCCGCGCTCGTAAACACATGAGAATGTAACCGAGTATACTTTTATCACTTTTTCAGACTCGTAAAGGTTATATGAAAAAGGAACCCCCTAGATTCTCCTTTAATCTCTTTTTAGAATCTCTAAACATGAAAAGATTTACGAGTGATCTTGCTTCCTTTCACACTCGTTAAAAGGTTCAAAAGGGCTTCTTCCGAGTAATAGTTTATCTCTTTTTCGGACATTAGAGACTAAAATTACAAAAAAGGACAACCCTAAAGTCGCCTTTAAGTTTTTTTCAAACTCTCTAAACATGAAAAACCATTGTGTTTTCCTTCTCTGGACTCGCTAAATTACACATTGAAGGACCCATATGGGGATGCACCCTTACTTCTTCAAGTTCTTTAAATAAAGGAAGAGGAACTTACCAAAGGTGAGTTATATCAAGTATGTGTTATCCTCCTTGAGCTCATTAAATTAAAAAGAGGTACTCATCTATCTAGATGGGGGAAAAAACTGAAGGAAGTGGGTCATGTTTCTTGAAAACTTTTGTAAGCAGCTCTTGCAGTCGCCCTTGAAAATGACACTTGTTTTAACCTCCACATTGGACACTTGTATAATCCACTAAAACCTCCACATTGAACCAATCCTATGAGTCTTTCCACTCCCTTGACCCATCCAAAGAATGTCTCATCACTCGTTGCATTATGTTTTGGTCCATTCTATGTTTATGTTGCCAAGTCTCACATCATGCCTCAGTGTTCAAGGGAAGTTTCCACCTCAATAGTAAACCGTCCACAAAGTTACTAGTTTCCATACCCGTGTCAATCTGTGTTCATCTGCTATATATTATCACTTTCCTATGTCAGTTTTGTGTCTATGATGGGGGATACATCAAGGCCCTCCTTCGACGAATATTTTTCCGTAAACTTCAACACATCATCCAAGAATTATACTTAGAAATGATTTAGTACCTTGGGACCTACATGCCTCAATGGAAGGCCTCCTCGCTTCCAAAAATAGGTTTACATCATTGACCTTTGATTGAATGATTCCATGAATATTTGACCTCAACTCATTTATTCACATTCACTAGAATGTACTAGGGTACCTTGGGAGTCATTAACATCATTGGTGATTTCCCTCATACTTGTTAACGGTTTACCTCAATGATCGGTAATAAAGTGGTTTATACCATGTTCGACATCAAAACATCTATTCACATGGACAATATTCATACTACACAGGGATTGAGATGAAGACCCTAGGTTGAGCATTCACTCTGTTATCTACTATGTCCAGGCTGCAAAGGAATTCATTCGAGCATGTTGATATATATATGTTGCCACATAGATCCACATTGTATTGGTATGTGGTTATGTTTTATCATCTCATATCTCCACTATGTATTTTTCATGGCTACGATCAATTCCTGTCATAGAGGTATGGATCCACATTGTATCTTTGGTGGTCATACCCTTAGTCAATATCATCATGGATCCGTAGTGTATTTATTGATGGCCATACTTTGAGTCACTTACAGTCTGAGTATAGGTATGTCTACCTCAAGAATGGAACACATATTAAAAAAAATTGATGGTTTTCTGCAGTTTCTTCCAGGTTCCCCGACTCCATACATTTTCTTCGAAGAATCTACAAAGTGTTTCAGCCATCAGCTTTCATCTTCTGACTTCACACTTTGGGGTGCAATATATTACACATCAAAATTCCTCACTTCGATAATGTCACATTCTCATTTTCGTAAGTGTTGCAAGTGTCTCAATTTTTTCACATGTGTCGTAAGTGTCACATTTTCGTTTTGTAAGTGTCGCATTGCGAATGACACCATGAAAACACTTGATAAAACCCCTAAAACATGTTAGAAGAAGAAGCCCCAACATATGACAGTTAGAACAAATGTTTTTCTATGAGAATTGCTCATCTTGGAAACTTTTGGGAAGATACGTGCTCCCCTGCTCATATACGGGGAGCACTAGCGCTCCTTTACCATCTCACATAGAGCGTTGTAATGCTCTTTTGCCCATTCTAAGGGAGCACTAATTTGGTTGAGAAAATCTTGGAAGAAATCCCATTTTCTTCTAAAGACAACTATGAATGGATCGAGTTGGTTTGGATCGAATCTAACCCTTAGGCTACATCTAAGGGAGATATCACAACTATTGGAGCCATATCCTCAACTAATTCCAAATATAACCAAGGTGTTTGAGCCTCTCAAAACCTATAAATGGAGGCATTCTCGTGGTGAACAAAAGAGGAAAAAATCATCAAAGCATTGTTATTTTGATCATGGATCTTTCAAGCAAGGGTTGGACAAGGAAGACTTAGAGAGGTTGTTGCAACATCATATGAAGATAGCAAGTTTCCTTTTTAAGTTATCTTTAATATATTTGGCATATTTACTTATAGTATGTGTTTACATGTACTTATATATGCTTTTCTTAATCTTCATAGACCGATTGATTTTGTTTAATACATTAGAGTAGGAGAAAATCGTTTGTCTCTTGGTTTCCATTGTAGGTATTGTTCAGAACTAGTGGATTGGAGCAGCTTGGACATACTTCAAAAGTGAGGTACATCATACTCTCCCTCCTTCTCTCTTTTTTTGATGGATAATATGAATCGATAGGAATGGTAGTACCCAAAGGTAGTTTTTTGTCTTGGTAGAGGGGTCTGTACTCCAAGGAAAAGTTCACCTATCCGCAGGGGAATATTTCCATAACAACCATCCTTGAAGGGTAGTCTAATTTTGGGCACTATCCTTGAAGCAATACCCATGTTCCAGCATACACTTACCTATATTCCAAAATGGATCTTGGAAATAATTAGGAAGTGTTGTTTCAACTACCTATGGAAGGGACGGAGTGAATTCAAAGGCTCCCATCTTTCCGGTGGAAGGAAATAGCTAAACCCAAAAACAAAAAGGATGGGGCCTCAAATAAATATACCTTTTTGGGCGGTCCTTAACTGTGAAGTTAGTGTGGTAGCTACTCTCTAGGGACAACATGTTGAGAAGAATCATTATTCAGAAGTATATGGCCCCAAATCCCTTGATGGACTAGATTATAATTGAACGTAAGAGAATACTAAATGTCTCTAATCACTAGAAATCACTAACACATACATTTCCAATGATAGATCAAAACTTGTCTTGGTTGGTGGGGAATGACTCACCAGTCAATGTCAACTCTAATGCCATTATTGGTTGCGGGCATAATATTTTCCTTCCATCAACACTTATTACCAATCTGTAAGAATCAGGGTTGTGCATTGTTAACAAGTTTGAGAAACCTTAAGAAAAAATACTTTGGACTCAAGGTTGGACTTGACTCAAGATTTGAGGTTGGAAGGTGATTGAATGCACCATTGGGACATTTTTTTGGATGAACTTTAGAAAGAACACATTCGACTGAAGGACACATCAAATGAACTGAAATGGGATAAGAATCTGATCGGGGGTGAGTATATAGTAAATCTTGGCTACCAATCATTATTAAAACAAGATGGGGTCAAAGGGGATTGGTGGTGGAAAACGTTGTGGAAGGTAAGGGTACCTATAAAGTTTACCCTCTTTATGTGGCTAGTGTTGCGCAACCAATTTTTGATGTGGGATATTCTTAGAAGGAGAAAATTCTAGGGAATGGGTTGGTGTCCTCTTTGTAATATGAACAAGAAGACCACCTCCCACCTTTTCATGAATTGTCCCTTCTTGGTGCAGATATGGAATGGGATCGAGGGTCGGCCAAGCCTCACTAATATATGGAAGATGGGGTCTATGGATGAAAATTTCAAATATTCGTTCACAGAAAGAGAGTTGAAGGCTTATAGGGGGATACCTTATTTGGTGGTATGGGGGATTTGGCTAGCTTGGAATGCGAGGATTTTTGAATATAAATATACTCCTCCTTTATAGGTCACAACCTAGGTATTAGCCTTATTTTCTCCCTTTTATCCTTCTATCATTTACAAAGGACCACGAACTATCGGCGATTTGAGGATAGATAAGAAATCTCCATGGCGTTTTATTGATGAACCCTACCAAGGCTCGGGCCAAGCCTATGGGATGGGATTTTCCATTTACCTTAATGATTTGCACTACTTCTTTGTCAAGGAAAACTTACACTACAAGGAGAATACCTTGTAGAGGAGGTTTTTACAAAACCTCCATGAAAAAATTATCCCTTCTCTATTTGTAATGGAGGTTGTTAGTAAAGAAGAGAAAATGAAGGTTTTTGTGGAGGTTTTTTTACCATTGTGCCTATTAGGTAAATACGCCTTGGTGCGTACATAAAAATAACACCTAGATACTAAAATACTAAGGCACATTGTTACCTCCCCATGCCTAGGGGTAACTAGAGGATATCATGTCTCATGACCCACAATGGAGAAAATTATCTTAACCACGATGATGATCAACATGTCCATAAATAAAAACCCAACAATCCCCATCATATTTCCTCTCTACTACACATCTTCCAAGCTCATCACATCTAGTCAACATAGTGTATGGGAGATGGCAGGCTAATGTCACCATGAGGTATGTTAGCCCTTCTTTTCTGTGAAGTGTTGTGGTTAATTTAGTAGGCATGTGGATGAGGATCATTGGTTGAATTTGGAAAATGGATCACTGGCTCAAGAATTTATTTTTATTTCCTTGTTTCACCTTGGTGGCCAACATCTATTCCCTAGTCCCTTGTTGTCACTGCACAAGGAAAATGGGTACTATTGGGGGCCATTCACAAAGGTAACGGTTTGTTCCCCACTCTACTTAACACTTTCCATACTAGAGGCTATCGCAATGTACTAAACTTCGAAAATGGTTCATGGTCTATTCTCTCATGAGAAGAGGGGCTAAAGGCCCATAGAATGATTACAGCTACTACTAAAAGAATAAAATAATGATGCTAAATAAAGGAAGGAATAATAGCAAAGGACTCTCAAAATCTAGTTCAAACTTGAGCTCTACCCTTCCCATGCTCACCCCAATCCCAAGTAGTGATGCTATACATTGAAACCTTATAAAAGGGGACTTACAAATATGATAAGAGGAAAAAATAAAATGGTAGATAAAGGGGTTTGGAAAAAATAGCACTTATAAATTGGCAACTCAAGAGTAAGCACACCCTCCACAAAGGCACTCATCAAAATGGATTAAATGACACCATAATCCATGAAGTAAGCCCAACACATACCATTATCACAATTACTCTTGAAGGGTTATTTTTCTTTCACTATTTCCCTTGGGAAATATCCCTCTACCTAAGTGTTTTTTGGTTCACACACCTAATAGGGTTTGATGAAGGCCCTCCAATATTCAAACTTTCCAAGTTACATAAAGTCATGAGTTGGTGTGATACTTGAAGGGGATACTAAATTGAATTATTCATATGGATTATATCTTTAGTAACAACTCACTTTGCATGATTTAAGGACTTCTATATCTTATGAACATTGGTTTACTTGATTTCATATTATTTTTTGATTTGGATGCCAATGACATGGTTGTTTGAAGGATGCCCTGGGACTTCACCCATGCCATTGTGACTTTATTGCAAGATTTTTCATGTGTGATGTAGAGCAGTGAGTCACCTAGTGAATTGACACATTCAGACATGGGATTTCACATCTTCAGACCTTGGATGATGGATGGAGGGGCTTTATTTTGACAGATTTGGTCATGGTGGAACATAGATAGACAAAAGTCCCACACCCTGGGATCTACACCCCAAAGGCTATCATAGGACGTTGCATAAGGATGTGATTGTAGGACACATAGAGACGATGTATAACCTTCTCCTCTTCGGACATGACCCCCTTGCACCTTGGATGTTGGGATTTTAGGTGATGATGTCATGCTAGGGTTTGATAGAGATGATGGGTTTGTTTCCATTTGGATGAAAATGATGAATTTGAGAGAAGATGTGGCATGATTCCACCTCCTTTTCACATTAGATGATGACACATGGCCTTGGAGAGGCCCTCTTATCCTACTGAGGGCATGATGTCACCATATGTGTGGTTATTTTTGTAATATTTTTGCATATTTATCATTTGTAAAGAAAAATATGAGGGGTCGGTCCCACTCAAGAGACATGACTTTTCATTATGGTGTCTTTTTGAGTGCTATGTTTTTTCTTATAATTAACTCTAGCACTCCATTCATTTTCATCATCATTCCCTCTCACATTTGTGGGAGGGAAACTATAAAAAGTTTGTTATTTATCTCTCTTAGTCTCTTGATCTCATTTGCTACTTTGGAGAAGGATATTTTGTGGATGTGTTTGCTTTCTTGGATGATTTATTTCTGCAACTAGGGTTTTGTATGGCATAGAAACTTGGAGAAGTAAGTAATTTCTGCAATTTCATGCCTTTTACTAATGTTTAAGGTGTTAATTACTATCTTGTTGCAAGTTATTTTATCTTGTTTTGTCTAAGTTTTGTGAAAGAATTCTTCACTAGGGATAAGAACCTAAGGCCCAAAAGTGTTTTCACTTTAGGGTTTTAATCTTAGTCTTTGATCCCTTACTTAGTGGAATAAGAAGAAGGAAAACAACACCTAGGGCCCAAGCGTATTTGCACCCTAGGAACCATTTTATTCAAGGTATAGTCCTAAGTCCCAAGAGTGTTTGCACCTTAGGGTTTATACCTAATCCTTCTCATTTCATATAGTTCAATCTTCAAGGTTGTGAATGTTTAACTCCATAATCCCTAGAGGATAATGACACTAGTCTAGAGTTGTTTTGTGGTGAAAGTAGCATTTAAAATTCATATTCTCTCTCTCTTTGAAGTATCTTACTAACTTCTTAACCCTAATCCTAGCTAAAAAATGTTATTTATTACCGTTGTTACAAAACTTTTCTACAACCACTAAAATTTACTTTAAGTTTTTGCATACACACTTTGAAAGTGGCTTAAACTACTCATAAATTTCATCTATCAATTGGAGAATATTGTACATGTTAAAGGCTAAATTTTCATGCTAATTTGCTACGTTTTTTAGTACCTTTTCTTGTTGTTGTTGAAAAATATTAATTAATTTTGTACGACTTGTTTACTGTTGTAATTTGCAACAGTTGATGCATTTATTGATAATCTAGTATCTAAGAGATTATTTTGAGCTTCATAGCTTAGTAATTGTCTATATTATGTTGCAAATTGTTTATTGTCTCGTTTAGGTGAAACAATTACCTTGTTACCTTCCTTTTCCACTCTTGATGTTATAGCATTTTTTTCCACACTACATGCATCTTGCTCTGATGGCCTTCCATTTCCCTCTGTAAACCTCATTTCCCCTTTTTTTGTCACTCCGGAACTTAAATTGCATCTATGTATACATGTACATGACCTCCCAGTTATGCAGCGCACGTACGTACGTAGGATGCTCCATTACATTCCAGGTACATCAGGTTTGGTGCACAAAAAATTAAAATTGCATCGGGTTTCCATGCCATGTCACGAGATCTGTGATCCTTGACCTTCCATATATTGGAAATGCTCCAACTCAACCCTTCAATTCTATTTGGAGGCTATAAATTGAGCTATATCCAAGCCTTGAGGAATATTATTCAACACCATAGAGAGCAAATATAATATGGAGAAATTTCACCTCAATTGAGTCTGCATCCCTTTGTCCTTAAAAGTATGAACTTCTTCTGTTCAACCCCCAAGCTCTTCCTATCTTGTGATGGAGAAACTCATTGACTCCTACATGTGAGCTTGCCTTTGTGGATGATTGAAGTGGTGGAGACCCAGCTGGAGGGACTTAGTTTCTCGGTTCTGATATGTGCCATTACATAATTTTTCACCTATGTACTTTTTTTTATTACATTAATAGAAATAATCTCTTCTCATCCAATTAATATCCTACAAATATTTATATTTCTTTCCATGGGAATATTTGTTATGTTTGTTAATGGATTATGCTGATTTATATGCTAACATTATATATCAATACCACATGCTTGTGTATCTTTGTTGTTTAAGACAAGTTGCAGGTGTAAAGCTTTGGGTCGCGTGCTCAACGATGGTCTTCTTCGGACGTCTGGACGAGGTAGGATTCTATCCTTTTCTTGTTAACATTTCATTTATAAAACATACTTGATATTAGAGTTGATTTATGGGTGTCGTTCCATATGTTGTGGTTTTCCCCTAGCCATAGAGAGATTTTCCTTGTAACAGAATTGGTGACACCACTAGGGAGATATCCTTTTTCGAGTATTGGGTGTTTTTCTCCTTGATTTTCTCTCTTTTTTCTTGAGTTTCTCTATCTTATGTTTCTTACCAACCTATATTTTCCATTATATATGAGTTTCTTGGCCTAACCCTTTCCCTTGTAGTGTCTTCCTTGACATACATGGGTTGTCCCTTGACATGGCACGTACGTACGCGAGTTGTCTTCATTTAGGGGGCGTACATACGTGAGTTGTTATCTGAACAATCACGTACATTATCTCTTTAGTTTGTTTGGTTGAGTTTGGTGTTTGATGGGTGAGTTTTGTTGGTTGTTGAGACTTCTTGGGTCCCTTTGCTGACTATTAATTGCCTACAAAGTGATAGGAAACCACTTTATTGGTGAATCTTTTGGGTGAACTCTTTTTCTTGTCATTTCTATCATTTGTTGTCCTTGCACATGGGTCTAGGTAGTTACTTCTTGGTATCCTTCTTGGCTTGTCTCCTTTT
>ML864299.1:10597-22555 GCA_009831015.1 Picea engelmannii | reverse complement strand
AGGCTAGCCAGGGAGATTTGGAGAATCAACCAGTCTTGTGAGGTATTGACAAAAGCCAGGGGGAACATACAACCTCTGTGAGTCAAACCAAAAATCAGGACGAACGAGATGCTATGTAAGTCTAATGCAAAAGTCAGGGGGAACGTACAACCTCTGTGAGCATATAGACAGTCTAATGAAAAGTTAGCGGGAACGTACAACCTTTGTGAGCATAGACAGTCTAGTGCAAAAGTTAGGGGGAACATACAACCTCTGTGAGCATAGACAAACTAGTGCAAAAGTCGGGGTCATGTACAACCTCTGTGAACATAATCAAGCTAGTGCAAAAGTCAGGGGGAACGTACAACCTCTGTGAGCATAGTCAGACTAGTGCAAAAGTCAGGGGAAACATACAACCTCTATGAACCTAGTCAAGCCTTGTGAGCCATGAGCAAAAGTCAAGGCATCTAGCAAAAGTTAGGTTGAAAATAAAATTCCTATGAACTAGAAACAAATGATATTCCTAATATTGCAAATGATATAAATGTATTGATCTAGTGCGTTGGCACGTGTAACATTATCCACCATGAAGAGAAATTCGAATTGCCTTGTAAAGAGTTGAGTTGTAACTGAAGTCTCAAGTCTAGTTCTATTTTCGAACCAAAGTGTAATGCTGAGTTGTAACTGAAGTCTCGAGTCTAGTTATATTTTCGAACTAAAGTGTAATTCTGAGTTGTAACTGAAGTATCAAGTCTAGTTCTATTTTCGAACTAAAGTGCAATGCTGAGTTAAGTCAAGCATGCTTTCACACCTCTATTTCGAGCCCTCTCCTCTTCTCCTCTTCACTCCTTTATAAGCAGAGGTCGACCCCTCTCTTCTACACAGTTTATATGCAGGTTAAAGGTGAAGCATATACAGGCGCATATCAGTGAGATAGAGGCAGCACAATAGAGGAGCAAACAGTGTTGTATATCAGCATATAGAGGCAGCAAACAGTGTTGTGTAGGACAGCATACAGAGGCAGCATAACAGTGCTGTACATCAGCATATAGAGGCAGTAAACAGTGTTGTGTAGGACAGCATACAGAGGTAGCATAACAGTGTTGTATATCAGCATATAGAGGCAGCAAACAGTGCTGTGTAGGACAGCATACAGAGGCAGCATAACAGTGCTGTATATCAGCATATAGAGGCGCATATAAAGGCAGCAAACAGTGCTGTGTAGGAAAGCATAAAGAAGCAGCATAACAGTGCTGTATATCAGCATATAGAGGCAGCAAACAGTGCTGTGTAGGGCAGCATATAGAGGTGCATATCAGTCAATTAGAGGCAGTTTCAACAGCCCATATCAGAGCTGATATATCTGAGTCTTTGAAAGCAACTAGGATACATCTATATCAGCAAGGTCTCTTAGGTCTCTGTCAGGTCAGAGTCAACTTGGCAAGCTCTTTAAGAGCAGAGTTTTCATGGTGGATGTTTGTAAGTGATCTTACATTATTAATTCAATAAAGGAATATCGTTTGCTGGGGTTTTCTCCCTGTACAGGGTTTCCCCAGGGTATATGTGTTGTTGATGTGCATGCTTACATATCTACATGATTATTGCTATTCGGTTATGATTCTACATTGTTGAAATGTATTAAGCTGGAATCAAAGTGTTGAAGAATTCAAAGATATAATTCGCATAAGAAATCAAGCTCAAAATTTAACAAAATGCTCCGTGGATGGCATCGCTAGTAAATCTGTTGGCATATACTACTGCACCTCACCTAGGGGGATTTGAACCGGGCCCCTGTTAGCATGGAACTAGCCAAATGCTCGGTAACATTGGGGACAACCAGTTGAGCTAACACCTTGGGATTTTTGTATATGTATACATCATTTAGCCCAAAGGGTTAGCTTGAATGCTAAGATGTTCCTGTGCAAAGTCCAAAGAGGTCTCACAATCCATTCCTGTTGGATCCTTTGGAGTTACCAGTCACCTTAGCAGCTGGACAACCAGTTGAGCTAACACCTTGGGATTTTTGTATATGTATACATCATTTAGCCCAAAGGGTTAGCTTGAATGCTAAGATGTTCCTGTGCAAAGTCCAAAGAGGTCTCAGAATCCATTCCTGTTGGATCCTTTGGAGTTACCAGTCACCTTAGCAGCTGGCAGTCAATCCTCCATCCATCCAGAGATTTCAGAGGAGATGAGGGAGATAATCCAAGAAGATATTTTTTGAGAATATACATATATATGTTGTTTTTCTGTATCTGGATCCTGTTTTTTCAAAAATCCTGGTAACTTAGGTCTAAAAGCACAAACAGAGTACACTAAAAAGTAAATAGTGTAAACTACTGCAGGGTAGCATACCATATATGAAGAATCGATTTCCAAGGCGCCTTTTCAACTCAGCTTCTACATATTTCCAGTCACTTGGGCTGAAACAATTGAAAATAATATGCTCCTTAGCAATTTTGCAGCTACCAGCAATATGAAACTGATTAGTCTATAGAAACTGCACAACAGCTTTAGACATTAGCTTTACATAAGTCACTTGTTAAACACAGAGAAAACCTAGTTCATTATGAAATATTAAAGACATGTGCTAAGGACCATGTCACATATCTTCCAACATAGAAATCTCACATATGTAAAAGAATATGAAAATAACTCCACAGCTGGCAACATAAATATCTCATATCAAGTTTACAACTGCATTTTATGTAAATACAATTTCCAAAACTCATTCCAAAATGAACAAACTCTTAATGCAATTTGCACCTTGCCATAATTCCATGAACAAGGACTAGCAGATGATCAGGTGTAATTTCCACACTGGCTCCATTCCTTTCCCCCATTTGAACCTTGCACTGAGTTCCACTCAATGCTTCAATCTCAACACTACCTTTTCTCCTCCTGAAATTTAACACTGTGCAAATGCTTTTCAATATTTTTCAGCAACTCTCCATTACAAAAAACCTAAAATAAATCAGAAAATATCAGCAAGAGCCTAATGGAAAAATATTAATAAGGAGACAAGCATCAGTGAAGTAAGAACTATTTTACATAGTATTTGTTGTGAAATTGACAATGGACTCATGATAACCCCATGGGATGAAAGAAACCACAAGTCATGCCACAAAAATATGGTTGAAAATGAAAATCACACGACCCTATATTCCCTGGTTTATTGCACTGAGAGGTGCATCTATAGCCGAGGTAGGGGGCATCCATCCACACTCTGTATTATTTAAATATGCTGTTTTTTAGCATTATACATTGAGGTTAAGATCTGACACTCATATAATTATACATCAAAGTTAAGATCTGACACTCATATGAAGTTGTTAATAATAATAATAAATATATAAACATTGAGGAATTTGATGCCTCTCAGCACACATAAAAGATCCAGGGTTAATATGGATCGGTGCTAGTCACAGCATTCGTAAAAGCTACAAGACAGAAGACAGCAACCACACACCACTGCAGCAACTACTTCCAATGGATAAAGTGATAAAATTCACCATGAAGTTTTGGCAAAGAGAATTAAGCAAATTTTGTTATAACTTCACATTTTTTAACAAAAAAATAATGCAAATATTTGTATGACCTTCAAATTTGATCCAAAAATATGTCAGATTAAAGATCAAGACTGGGATCATGATAAAGCAACGAATATTGTTCAAAAACATGTCCATAATCAATTCATACTACATGCATTGTTCAATAACTGTCATGTAGATTTGTGGCGATTAAATTTGCCATATCAGCAAATATATTTGCCAGTGCTTGAAATTCAGCGAATTTCAAATTTTTCTTTGGAAAAAAAAATCTGAAATTCAATGATGTAGTGCAATCTGTGAAATCATGCAGCAAACAACAGGATCATTACATGCTTAAACTCCATACAGGCAACAGAACTCATATTTTTAACAGAAACTCAACAGCCAATCGAAGGAATAATAGAATTACTGCATCTATTAGATATGCTGTGTCTAAATACAAAGGGAGGCCGCTTTCTATTTATAGCAAACTGGGAGGAGTCCAGCATTTAAGAACGGTGGTTGGCAGGTATACCAACGGAACTTTTAATGATTTATCTAAGTTAACTTGCAGTTGTGTATGTACACTGAGAAACCTAGGTAAGTATAAAAAAGGAAGGTTAAATCTCAAAAATGGGTCCCAGCTACAAGGCCATGATAGGTACCCATGTACAAAATGCTTATAACAATAGAAAAAAAAAGAGGAATGAGGACTGAGACTACCCCCGCCAAGGACAACATCCTTCAGCCCAAGCAAGGCACGAAGTTGAACATACCAAGTCTCTGTGAAGGGTTTAGGGAAGATGTCAGCAACCTGCAACTCAGAGCGACAATACTGCAAATCAATAATCCTATCATGAAACAACTGTCAGATGTAATGCATGTGGATTTCTATATGCTTGATGTGTTGATGTTCTACTGGCTCCCTGGAAATATGGATAACACACTAATCGTCACAACAAATTAGAGTAGGCTGCAAATCAACTTCCCCAAGCAAGGCACAAAGTTGAACATACCAAGTCTCTGTCAAGGGTTTAGTGAAGATGTCAGCAACCTGCAACTCAGTGTGACAATACTGCAAATCAATAATCCTACCATGAATCAACTTTCAGATGTAATGCATGTGGACTTCTATATGCTTGGTGCATTGATGTTCTATTGGCTCCCTGGAAATATGGATAATACTCTGACTGTCGCACCAAATTGGAGTAGGCTGCACCTGCTGAAAACTAAACCCAGACAAAATCTGTCGAATCCAAATAGACTCGTTAGAAACATTAACAACACCTCATTACTATGCTTTTGTAGAAGAAAGGGTGATGGCAGATTGCTTCTTGCTGGACCAAACATCTAAACCAGAGCCAAGATGGAAGACATAGCCAAAGGTGGACTTGCGGTCATTGAGATCACCAACCCAATCGGAGTCAATATAAGCCACTAAGTTCTCATTACCATTGGAAGAATACTGAATGCCATATGTGTGTGTCCCTCTAATGTAGCGAAGAATTCTCTTTGTAGCTTTCCAATGAAGCTCGTGTGGTTCCTGCATGAACCAAGAAACCAACCCAACTACTTAGGAGATATCAGGTCAACTATGAGTCAAATACAAGAGGCTACCAACAAGCTGCCAATACAACGTAGCATCAACCAAAGGAATGGAAAACTTGATTGACAACTCGACTCCTGACAAAAATGGCATGGGTGTAGATTTGCAATCCAACATGTGAAATCTGCTCAAGAGATCCAAGGCATACTTGGGCTGAGAAAAACCTATCCCGGATGCAAATTGAGTGATCTGTAATCCAAGAAAGTAGTGAAGGAGCCCTAAGTCTGTCATGTCGAACTGTCGATGAACAACAAACTTCACATGATCAATCAAGGTAGGTGAACTCCCAATGAGAATGAGAACGTCTACATAGAGAACAAGGAGGAGAAGTTCGTCATCTTGCCACAAAATATAGACATTTGAATCAGAGTCGCAATGAGAAAATCCTAAAGAGAGAAGAAAAGAATCCATCTTCTCATACCAAGACCTAGGAGCTTGTTTGAGACCATACAAGGATTTTTTAAGCTTGCACACAAGTGAAGAGTCCTTGATAAAACAAGGAGGTTGCTCCAGGTATATCTCTTCCTGTAAATCGCCATGAAGAAAGTCATCTTTGACATCCATCTAGTGTACTATCCACTTACAGGATGCAGCTATAGAGAGAACAAGGTGAATAAAATCATTTTAGCCACAGGTGCAAAGGTTTCAAAATAGTCAATGCCCTCAACCTAAGAAAAATCTTTAGCAACCAATCGAGCCTTATACTTGTCTATAGTACCATCTGTTGCATACTTGGTTCGATATACCCCCTTACATCAAACCAATTTTCTACCTTTTAGAAAAGGGACCAAGCCCCAAGTGTTATTTTTCAACAAGGAATGATACTCATCTTCCATGGCTATGTCCCACTCTTCAATACCATGGGCCTCGTGAAAAAAATTTGGATTCGAAGCACTGGCCATAAATACACAAGAAGTCCTTTGAAGAGAGGACCTAGTTCTTCTTTGACCCCAATTAGGAAGTGGTGGAAGAACTTCATCGCATTGTTCTTCAAGAGCTCTATCATTGGCAGGAGAAGTCAACTCAAAAGAAGGAAAAGAATATGAAGATCCAAGATGCTAAGGGGGATGCTCATCAAATCGAACAGTCTTATTGGTTATCAACTCATGTGTGTCGGGATCAAGTAATCTATACCCTTTAACATATTCCAAGTAGCCAACAAATATGCAAGGTTATGTCCATTGCCTTGCATTTTTCTTTGGGGATGTGGGCCCAAGCATTACACCCAAAGACTCTGAGATGGCTAACAGAGGGTTTTCGTCCACTCCAAGCTTCTTCTAGGGTCACCTCTTGGACAACTTTGTGACTCGTGAGGTATGCAATTTTGAACATAGTTGGCACAACTGATGGCTTCAGCCCAAAATTGTGGGGCAAGACCTCTTGAATGGATCCTGCAATTTTCCGTCTCCCTCAAGGTACAACTCTTCCTTTCAGCGACACCATTTTGTTGTGGACGAGCACAATATGTTTCAGTTGAATACCTTTGGTGGCACAATAGTCTTCAAATCTGCACCACCATTATCTATCTGCAACCATTTGATAGACTTTCCAAATTGCTTTTCAACTAAGGCTTTGAACACAAGAAAGGTGTTGAAAGCCTCACTTTTGTTCTTTAAAAAGTAGACACAAGTGTGTATGGAGTAGTCATCAATGACTGTAAGCAAATAGCTAGCTCTTTGAAAAGACAAGATAGGAAAAGGGCCTACAATATCACTGTGAACAAATTGAAGACCTTTGAAAGCTCTCCAAGATTTTCCTTTATCAAAAGTATCTTGAGGATGCTTGCCAAGTACACACCCAGTGCAAACACCATCAAAAAAGGAGATAGGTGGAAGATCAATGATGATATTTTGCTTACTTAGTTAGTTGCTGAAGATAGCAATAGTTTAAGTGACCAAATCGCTCATGCCATAATTTACTCAACTCATTTGAGTGAGCAAGTAATAATAATAATAATAATAATCTATTTTTAAGGTCACGACCAAGCCACACCAAATTAGTGTATGAGACCCCCTTGTTTGTGGGACAAGGGACCCCCTCCGCCCAGCGATTTGACTGGTAAAGTCTACGAAGGTATACATACCCTACCCCCCTCTGGATTTGAACATGTGACCTCTTAGGAAATATATTTGTAAGGGACTATAGCAAAAAATGAGAAAATGAGTACAAGCATGCATGATGATCCACTTTCCCTATGGCAACAATTTGTGAAGAATCCTTAATTTCACGAACAACAAAAAAATCCGGAGTAAGCAAGATTGTCTTCCCTGAACCAAAATTTGCAATCTAATAAATTGCGAGGAAATTAGCTAAAAGATTAGGAACATATAGAACATTGTTGATCATGCCATCTATCATCTCAATAGAGCCTTGCCCATGAACAACCAAAGGTGAAGAGTTGCCCATAAAAATATGCTTTGTATTGCATGAATTAATGGAAGCAAACAAATTCTTATGTGCAGCCATGTCATGAGTTGCTCCATAATCAAATATCCATTCAGGTGAGGAGAAACTTGCAGTAGCAAAGAGAGCTTTAGCATTTCCTGTATCATTGCTAGAAGAAGATAGATTGACATTTAAATTGTGTTTCTTCATTTTTGAAGACAAGACAGCCAATTTCTTGAAGCAACGAGATTTTGAATGACCTTTTCCACAAAAGGCACATTTAAGAGGACTTTTCTTGCCTTCAAAATCTTCCTTAGGTGAGGGATTTGAAGAGTTGCACTCCTTTGTACTTTGTGTTTGTTTCCCTTTAGATGCCTTTTTATGTTGTATCACTGAATTTGAGGATGAGTTAGCTACAAGAGCATGAGACTTATAATTTTTGGAGCCAAGAGCACCCATCTAGATGAGTTTATCCTGTTCATTGTGAAATTTCCAAGCCCTAGGTGACTAAAGTCCTTATGATCTCAATCAAACAAGTAGATTGTTGAATTTAATTGTTGCATAAAATAAATTTCAGACCATAGCATTAATCACACAATAGTTGGAAATCAGATAGTTGAAGCATAAAATCAATCACACATACACAGGTAATTACTCCTTCAAATCTAGCTTTTCATTCCTTCGAAAAACTTACAGGGAAACCTCTACAAGCTGCCCAAAAAACAGCACTGCACAGATACCCAAAAAAACAACTCAAACTAAGCGAAACAACCTGCTGGGATAGTACGGCTTATTCGTATGGATGTCGATACAGCGCTGTCCGTACAATTGTATGGAACTGTACGCTATATGAACTACTACACGGGACTGCATGTGGCCAAAAACTAGCTACCTACTCTCTCTCCCTCTTGATCGCTCAACTTGCTCAACTGTTCAAGTGTTCTTGTGTGTCTTAACTCTCTATCTTGACCTGTCTTTATAGCTTTAGCTAAGGCCAAAACCCTAATCTATTTTTGAGATTACTCCTTGTCTAAGTCATGCATGCATAAAATACACCTTTTAGATTCAACTACTAAAAATAAGACTTTCACTTTTCAACTAAAGTGAATTATAAAATAGAAGTTACTTTTCGAAAATAGAATCACTTTTCGAAAATAGAATTACTTTTCGAAAATAATTTTTTTTTAAATATCTCGAACTAATTCCTGTCCGAGCTATAATTCTCAACACTCCCTCTTAGTGAGAAAGGAACTCTACACTAATACAAGTTTGTTTCTTAATGCCTCAAACTTCCCTTTTGCTAAGGGCTTGGTCAAAATATCAGCTACCTATTGATCCGTGGGAATACACTAGAGCTTCACTGCTTCCTTTTGAACCCTGTCTCGTATCAAGTGATATGATCTTTATATGCTTGGACTTGTCATGAAACACTGAACTCTCAAAGAGTTTGATACAACTTTGATTATCACAGTAAATGATTGTGGGATCCAACTCCTGATCAAACAATCTTGCAAGTAACTAGCGAAGCCAAATGGCCTCACAACTAGTCGTACCGGTTGCCATGTATTCTACCTCTATTGAGCTAAGTGCCACAGAAGTCTCCTTCTTGTTGAACCAGGATATCATCATTGATCCAAAGCCAAAGCAATACCCTAAGGTGCTCTTCTTGCCTGCTGCACTACTTGCCCAATTTGAGTCTGTATACCCCTGCAACTTCACTTCACCATCTCCAAGATATCTCAAACCATACTCTATAGCACCCCTCAAATACATGAGCACGTGTTTTGCTTCTACCCAATGCTCCTGCCTTGGCTACACCATGAACTTCCACCATGAACTGACTCAAGCTGTTCACTGCAAAACATATATCTGGCTTGGTGTTGACCAAATACATCAAAGAACCTATCAGTTGCATGTACAACGTGGGATCCAACAACCCTGAATCTAAAGTTGTCACCTTCTTCGAATTAGTGATCATGGATGTGGCCATAGGTTTGCAGTCCTCCATCTGAAACCTCTTATGGATCTAAACTGCATACTTACCTTGCCCAAGGAAGATCTCCCCTGGTCTCTGCCAAACCTCCAATCCCAAGAAGTAATGCATCATGTCGATGTCCTTCATCTCGAACTCAACTGCCATGTCTACTTTGCACTCTGCAATGAGCTTCTCTGCACCTGTCAGAAACAATTCATCTACATACAACGCCAAAATGAGCAGATAAGTCTGAACAAATATATAATATAAGTTAGGATCTACTTCACTTTTGGTAAATCCCATACTCTGCAAATATCCACCAATCCTGGAATACCATGTTCTCGGTGCCTACTTTAGTCCATACAAGGCTTTCTTAAGCTTGCATACATGGGACTCCTTCCCACTTACCTCAAATCCCAGAGGTTGCTCTATGTACACTTCTTCCTCAATGATCCCATTAAGGAAGGTAGTCTTCACATCCATCTGATAAATCCTCCATCCCATAAATGAAGCCAAGGACATAATTGCTCTAAGGGAAGTGTACTTGGCAATTAGAGCAAACGTCTCCTTATAGTCCACTCCCTCTCTCTAGGAGAACCCTCTCGCCACAAACTTCGCTTTGAACTTCTCAATGTTGCCATCTGCGGCATGCTTGATCTTGTAGAGCCATCTGGAACTCACAACTGACTTCCCCTCCGATCTTGGCACTATGTCCCTAACATCATTCTTCATGATGGAGGTGTACTCCTCCACCATGCCATCCCACCATACATGTTGGTCAACTACCTCCTAAAAACTGAAAGGCTCAAAATCTAAAATGTTTCTCATTAATACCATATAGTTTGGAAACTTCTTTGGAGGTTTGCCCTCTCTAAATGTGCTCCTAAGAGTCTCAACATGCTCCTGAGCATCCCTCAATATCTGATTGAACCATCGAGGTCTCTTAACAGAAGTGGAAGGGGCTACTATCTCCCCTTGTTCCCCTGAAGGTTGTTGTACTGCCCTGGAAATCACTAGTGACCCCGGCTCAACCTCCAAAGCTTCCTGCTCCTCATCCTCTACCACTGGAGTAGGCACATGAGACAAGTCTTCCTCAAACTTAACATCCCTACTTACTATTGTCTTCTTATGCTCTGGAATATAGACCGTATAAGCCTTTGAAGTCTCATTGTAACCCAAACAAACCCTTCATGTTGGAGAGCTCCAACTTGGTCCTCTTCTCTATCAATACATGGATATAAACTGGACAACCAAATATGCAGAAATGACTCACCTCTAGCTTCACACCAATGAATGCCTCCTCTGGTGTCTTGTCCTCCAAGATCTTATGAGGACACCGGTTCTAGATGTAGACTGATGTGTTACATGCCTCCACCCAAAGAAACATGGGCAAGTCATGGTCATGTATCATGGCTTTAGTAGCCCCTATGATGGATCAATTCTTCTTCTCTACAACCCCATTCTACAATGGATTGTACAAAACCATCAACTCCCTCTAGATTCCTGCCTCCATGCAAAAACCTTCAAATTCCTTGGAGGTATACTGTCCTCCATTATCCAATCTCAAGACTTTCATCTTCTTCAACCTCTGGTTTTCAACTAGAGCTTTGAACTCCTGAAACCTGCTAAAGACCTCATCCTTGGTCTTTAAGAAGTAGATCCAAGTCTTGCGAGAGAAATCAATAAAGAAAACATAACACAAGCTTCATGTTATTGACGTTATTGACATCATTCCACAAACATCCGAATGTATTAGGTCTAGAATCCCCTTAGATCTATGTTCGTTGCTTGGGAAAGCAACCTTGGCATGCTTGTCAAGCATGCCTCCTCTACATACACCATGCTACTCGATATTGAAATCTAGAAGACTTGTGACTATCTCCCTCAAAATAGGAAATGCCCTATGATGTATGTGCCCCATCCTCTTGTGCCACAACTTGCACAAGTTGTCACCATTATGCACCAAGGCTCGAACAGGTTCACCCTGTAACCTGTACAAATTACCTTCTCTAACCCCTATTACTTGAGTTGTATCTGGACTAGAATCCTTCGGCATGATGAGGACTAGCTGGTTCTTGAACTCAATTGCAAAGCCCTTATCCTCTATGACCAAAACTGAAAGCAAATTCTTCCTGAGACATGGAACAAATAAGACATTGTCAAAATCTAAAGAATTACCTTACTCGAGCTGGAAGGGAATGTTGATTTTTACTGTGTTTTCTCACCATGCAATTTATCCCAATCCCGGTTTCAATCACTCCTTATCACTCCAAATGTTTAATGCCCTTTCCCAATATTAATGAAATTTGCAAACATTAATATGCATTAAATTTCAAAATGATATTTGACTGAAACACATGAAATAAATAATCTTTTCTATGGCTGTCTTAAAAACTCATAAATTATAACAGCAAGCACACATTTAATGACACAATAATTTTTGGTCAAATCGACCCTGGAAAAACCCCAATGTGGGGAAAACC
>WSFP011424002.1:0-22010 GCA_009831015.1 Picea engelmannii | reverse complement strand
CATTTAATGACCTGAGAAATAAATTTAAGAGATCAATGAAAAATGTTATAAAATGGTTGCGTATGTAGAGAGGGATAGCCTATGAATCTCGAGAATATAAAACATTGAAGGAGGACAAATGACGGAGGATGGGGGGTGGTTGGAGAAGTAACTGCATGAGTTGGTGAAGGAGGAATAAGAGGGGAAAGGAAGGATGACAGGAGGTATTCGATGGAGGATGGATTTGGGAGGACTGGGACATTTTCTTTGAGAAAAGAGTTTCTGACTGTGGATTTTGATCAGTGGAGGCACGGAGTTGTTGGAGGTTTTGGGCATGGGGGCCAGGATATCCGTAGATATCCTGGAGCTAGGTAGTTTTCCTAGTTGGTAGGGAGGATGGTAGTTTTGGGCAGTTATTTCTTGTTTGTGGCAGTGTTGATCCAAGTATCAGGTAGCAGGAAGGCAACAGGAAGGCAACAAGGCAACAAAAATTAACATCAGAACCAGGTAATCTGTCAGATTGTGTATTTATTTCATTCTGAAATAAAAGCATTATTCATTGATAAATTTAAGTTGTTGAAGTTACTGTTATAAAGATTGTTGTTATGTTATGAAGTTGTTATCTCAGTTCATGAAATAAATTGCTTATGGAAGTAAATGTTGTTAGAATTATTTGGTTGTTACAAAATCTGATTACTATAACAATTATACATCACATTAACTTCCTAGAACAACAAATTCTATGCAAGCATACATCAATTAAAGGATGCGATTAGTCATCTATGAAATATTCCCTCGAGAATCCATTCTACAATAACATGTATCACTTAAAATCCTCCCTCTTGCTTTCAAGTCCTTTATTAATTAATTAATATTTTATTAGCAAAGGTCTCACTACAATTGTCATTCACTAACATATAATTCTTGTATAGCCTAAGTTAAATCTTTCAACCCTATCATTACCCTTATCAAACACACATGCCTTAAATTTGATAAATGACATATCCACGCTCTTATGCATAAGATATTGAGAAACGTGGAAAATGCATGACCTTAAAATGTATTATCAATTTTAAACCCCATTAACTGAAATCTATATCAGTCCTATGTATATATACTCTATTTAATTTATTGGTCATGTATATATATACTCCATTTACTTGCCTCTTTAATGTTTACCATAAACTTCTAAGTTATAGACTCTAAAAAAAAATCAAACATTCCTAGAAGGATGATCCTAAAGTGGGAACCCATTGAACCTATTTGTAGCAATGAATTTACATCTATATCATATCATCCAAAAGTCCATGAAACTTTTATCATTTAAAATCTATATTATTGGTAATGTTTGTTATCTTATACAACATTTTACAATAGTACAAAAGGATATAAATCCATGGTTCATGCCCTTATATCCATATCAGTGTTCACCTCAGAGTTTGAGATAATCCATGTTCCTCGAGCCATTCTAATCCAACTTTTAATAGTTTGTTAGGTTTCTTTGCACATCCATATTATAACCACTAACACAGATTTATCTTAACCCTAATCTATCGCTGATAGTGTAGAGCATAATATGCTAACAACATAATCGCTATCCAAAAATGCAAGGTGTAATATGCTATCCAAAATAAATGCAGAGTAACGCTATCCAAAAAATTTATATTAATACCATCATTGTCATACAATAAATATAAAATACCTGAGTAAGGATTCACTATGTATTAATTACATGATATTTTTGTTGATAAATTATATGATAATGTTGTCTAATAGATGAAAATCGCTGAGTTTAAATTCTGAGTTGTTCAAGTGTAGGGATAGATTAAATTTGCTTAAACACAAATATTAATAAATTTGTTGTCAATCTATACATCGCAATTATTAAGTATTTATTAAGTGGAGGGATAAATTAAACACACATATTATTAAATTCATTGCGAGATCTATACACAACAATTGTTATTAACTACACTATCAAAATTTATTAAAGTCGCAGTCATACACATGAAAAACATTGTCAACCCACAATCGATGTCTGAAGGATAAATTATTGTCTAACAGAGTATCGTTGTCTGTAAA
This sequence comes from Picea engelmannii, assembly GCA_009831015.1. Classification (NCBI taxonomy): domain Eukaryota; kingdom Viridiplantae; phylum Streptophyta; class Pinopsida; order Pinales; family Pinaceae; genus Picea; species Picea engelmannii. The sequence goes on along the minus strand of WSFP011424002.1, from coordinate 19,949 downwards.
GATATTTATGAGGTTGTCTAAAATACAAGATCGTTATCCATAAAAAGGGATTTAATAATTATAAACGAATTGACAAGGAATTAACGATATATATTCGTTGCCTAACAACAATTTCAATGTGCATTAATAGTATTATTGTATCTAGATACAATTGTTGGAAACAATACATATAAAATATTTGGTCCAGATATATACATACAAGATCCCTATCCATCATATAAATAGTTACAAACTAAATCTTATTAAATACTAAACTCTCAAAATTCCAAAATCTCTTCGTATTAATTGTTGGGTATAATAAAACATGAAATACAATTTGTTTCCTATATAAATTTCTTGTCTAAAAAATATTAAATTATCGTCTATATCCACATATTCGCTGAATATAATTAACATATAATTCACTGTCTACAATTCACATATAATTACATAGCTTAGCATGAAATTGTTGCCAAACAATTAAAAACATAGTCGTTCCATATTACCAACGCTAAGATTTACCAATCAAGGCACTGGGATTTAATCTTAAAAAACAAAGAGATTAAAATGCCATCCAAAAAAACAGAGAGTAACAAGGCTAATCGCTAGGAGAAATAAATAAACAAATAGGCAAAGGTTTTCCAATCAATCACTGGGTAAATCGTGAAGTAAAGGCTGTGTAAAAATTCATTGTGTAATTGGAAAGGATCCAAGATGATCGGAGATTAATCAACATAAAAACACGAAGTTTAAACAGTCAGGGATTAAGCATTTAACAATGAATCAGTCAAAACACAGAGATATTCATTCTCAAGGAAGGCACAAGGATTAGAGATTAATATTAAGAAAAAAAATAGAGATAAGTAAGGGATAGATAGTTGGGTGAAATTTATTCTTCACTTATTATCCATGCACAGGAAAGCAGGGCATTTGAATCTACATGTCTTTAAACACCAGAGTGACGACCGTCGATTCGACTCATGTCCATCTACTCATCACAGACTAATAAATAAAGGGATAAGGGATGACAGATAAAAACACAAACGTTTCTTCGTAATAATCAATAAAAACAACTATAACATCCCCAAAAATAAATTATTTTTGAATTTGCAACTTCTTAGGAAATTTATTCCATTTTTGGTAAATTCGAAATTGGAAAATTTTTCCATTTATGGAAATTCTGAATTTCGAATTTGGGTAATTGTAATTAATGATTATGATTGTTGGGAAGAGATATGATTTGATCCAACTAACTACTTGACTGTGACACTTGTATGAAACAAAATATTTTATAATTATTGCAGGAGGATAAATGGAACAACCATCTTGAAATCAGCTAACCATGACTCCATGAGTGGGGAACATGTTGGAACTACCGCAGGGATGATTGTTACAAGTGGGAAATAAGGAATTTGGCCAGTGGAAACCCCTAAAAATAAGGTATTTGGAAAGCTGCGAAAATTCCCAAGGGGAAAAAGACCTAGGCATTTTGTTTTGGGATATACAACATATGTGAGGAGGCAGAATGCTTCCTAGTATGCTGGGGAAAACAATTACTCATTTCTTGTTATTATGAACACTGCTTTTTGAGTGTGAGGCAAGGATAAGACTATCGATACAAGAAGAGATTGCTCAGGAGGAACTCCAAGTTAGCCCTCATGGATTCATGCTTAGGCTAGGGGGTGAACATGACAAGTGATTTGAGTGCCCTGTTCTAAGGTTGGGAGGAATGTGGTAGTTCCAGTTGTTATTCGAAAAACATTATTCATATATGTCCACTTTCTCATTCTCTATTTACATGTCATGATGAATTATTGGTTGATGAGATATTTTTATATGAGTTATGTATATATGAGATATTATGTTATCAAATTATGAAGGAATCATAACTGTGGTTGTAAGAAACCCAATCCATTATTTTATTTGAGATTTATGTCAGAGTCCAATGTATCCAATATGACTGGTTATTTTATTAGTAGTCGCTCTTTGGAAGAAAACCTAAAAAAATGTCTTTCGAACATCCCAAACTTTTAACCCTGCGATTTGACTTTGATTTGATTTCAATTACCCTATCATGTTAAACTACTGCCATGATCAATTATAAATTAATGGGATGTAATTATATATATGCAAGTATATAAGATATAATTATGTAGGAAAGTCATATGCGAAATTCAATCGCTTTCAAAAACCTACAGTATGTATATATACATATATATATCAATGGGTATTGATGATAAATTGTGAAACAATTAGATCTAGTCTATCAATAAATAGTATCTAGAATAAATTGATTAACGCAAACAAAGTTTCTAGAAATATGGATCTAAGAACTAGTTTACTATTGTAATCAGAAATATTGTAGGTGGAAACCTATCAATAAATTGTGTTGGAAAACATAAGAATTATCTATCTTACACAAGGTAAAAGCAATCGAATAATGTATCCATGTACAGAAAAATATATGCTTACCAGTCTTCAGGAGAATGACTATAGAAATATATTAATTAAATTGAAATTTCTTTCATGCCCATGCTAAATCAACACAAATAGGAACTCTATGTATGTACAGAATAAGAAGGAGGATATACGATCATATCCCACGGTAAGGAGGATACATAGTCACAGTACTTATAAAACATTGAATTAAAGTAGAACAATATAGAATCTTCATTTAGCACAATGGACATTCATATGATACGATTATATATATCTATATGTAAATATATATATATATATATATATATATATATATATATGAAAACAGATTCAAATTTCGATGTATAGACCTTCAGAAATGAATAAGTTCATTTTCTATTCAGTGCATGACTGCAAATTTGGATTATACAAACTGTAAGTATTGAACATGCAATATAAAACGACATCCCCGATAATTAAATTAAGAATAGGAAGAAACTATAATGGGGAGAAGATACAAATAAAACATTATCTAATAGTCATTGCATTAATTCAAATAGACAGGGAGGGGCGTTGTAGCGTAACTTCAAAGGAACAATTACAAATATAAACCAGTTCCACAGAAAAATCAAGAATACAATTGGGAGTTTTCCCCCTTCCAGCCACTATAGTAAATTGAGTGAATACTATTCTTCATATCATTAACTGAGATTGAAAATGTGATTTTACTGTGTGAACGCCTGAAGAGTTTATGAAAGGAACTCGAATACCTTTTGTGCCAAGGTTAGGAACACAACCTTTCGAATTTTTGCGTAGAAACAAACTGTGCAAAGTTTTACCATTATGTATCAGTATTTATATGAAATAAAGACAAACGAAAACATCAACAACTGACAAATGTAATAACAGATCATTTCAGAAGGATACTTAACTTATAATAAGTCTCATGTTATTTCCTTAACGCTCCTGGCTGTATAGGTGACTAGGCCGAGGGAAAAGGGTCCAACGAATCCTTGATGGGTACCCCCACATCAATAGGGCCCATCATTAAGATTGATACCAGATCTCCAAAACCCTTTAATCATGAAAATAAATAAATTAATCAACAATATTGGGTTTCTTTAACATACAAACAGTATAAAGCATATTGTGCGAAGACATAATATAAAATTTTACATAGAATAGAGACTAACTAACTGGTTGAGTTTAAAACCTTCCAGAACCAAATTACAAAGGATGTATTTCTCATAAATTCATCAATTGATACAGGGATAATTTTCTACTAAACACAAACAGTGTAAGTCACAATAATGACAATAATGTCTGTAAACTCAACAAGAACTTATTCATACTATAGGGTATCTTTAATAGACTAATAGAAAGTCGCAGAGGGCACATTTTTTAACAACACCAGACAAGAATGAATTAGACATAAATAAAAAACAAAATATGCAAAGGAACCAGTGAGAACTTGCTGACTCACCCCTTTACAAATGAAGGATGAAATTATACAACAAATTATGCATGACACAGTGGGACTATTCTTCCCAAAAGAGAACTTCTCTCACAATCTCACGAATATTCAGCTTCGGGCTTCAACTTACAATAATAGAGGGCTCGTGAGGAACCATGATAATAGAGATTTTACAAAACCCTAAACCTTGAAACATAGACAAAGTGAAACAAATGCATTATCTCTAAACCAAAGGAGGAATGATGATAACTTCAAAGTAAATCACTCCTCCAAGAATGGGGATAACTCAGAAATTATTATAGAGAAGTAACGATAAAGGGAGGTTTCAACAAAAAGAAAGAAACATAACAGTAGTTACAAATGTCTACAACTTTCACTATAACAATTTTTTGAATGAGCCACCTTATCTATTCAACCATAGTAATATGTTAAAGGAAAGACTTACCTGGGGAACCGAACCACGTTGTTTGATACAACAGTTAAATGACCTCCATGACAACAGTCTTCATTGCTAAGAAATGATACACGGATCCTCTTCATAGAACTCAACAATGAAAACTGTAAACCCATTAAAACCCTAGGCGAGGCCTTGATTTTCTCAGAGTAAGTGCGAATAGCACTAAGGATGGGTTATCCATGTGATAAGGGAAGAGTCGGTGTGACACATTGGATGAAAATCCAGGTGAATACAATGTAACTTGTGCTCGCAGAACTGTCATTAATGGTGGTTACAATGCCTTAACTACTCCTAATAGTGGACCATCACTTCCACATAAAGAATGTCATGAATAGACCCCTTCATGACTCGAGGAGTTTGAATCTCGTTCACATCCACTACATTAGCTTTAGTTAGCGGTTTGATCAAGTTAAGTCTTCATTGAAACATATTTTAGATAAGTCAGGGTAACGAGAGTTAACACGAGTCCTCGTTTGTCAAATCCCTTTGGTGTTTGGACTAGGACATCAATAAAAGCAATGTATAGGTTCTAAGAGCCATTGAATGACCGGGACTCTGTAGTTATACTAGATACATGTTATTAAGTCCAACCCCATGGTTATATAGGGAAAGAAAATATTTTCCCAAGGACAAAGTAATTATGTAGACTTGCATGCGAACTTAGAAATCTTATGTTAAAGATTGAGTTGTAATATGAATCCTAAGTCTAAACACTATATATAGACCTACATATGTATATAGGTAAATAGAATGGAGGCAAAGGGGAATTACTAGAACCCATGGTGACTTATCCTTATAATATTTCCTACCCAATGTAAGTTAATATGGTGTACTTATAGTATCCTGTGGTAAGTATAACTTAAGAGTTACACCATAGAGATTTATAACAGAAATGAGGAAATCCTCCTTCTACCAACAATTATATAAATGAAATTTGGGAATTAATGATGACATAATTTATTTATTTTATGGAAAAATTGAGGTACATTACAACAATGCAGAGAAGTCATTGCAATCAAAGTTTGGGTTCACTAAGGAAAATCAATTAAAGAAAAACAATGAGCATATGGTTGGGATGACTTTAAGTTCTTTATCATAAAACGTTGAATAAAACATAATCTTTAACACAATAGAAGTATAGTACTGAAGGCACAGGAAAAATATTAAACTACCATTCAAAAACACACACATGTGTATCATATCCAATGGTGAAAGCTCTGATTCGTTGTCGTGTGCGCGCTCCACCCAACTCCTGCTTATTGATCGATGTGACCTCACTGATACCTCCCAGCCAATGATAGGGGTACTCTTCTTCCCCCTGAGCCCTACGAGCTGCAAAGGGGCCACACACACAATACCAAAGAATTTATATCACCCAAATCGCCTCGCAAGGTCAATCTACCACTCATTACCCGAGCCGGGTATCCCAACTCCAACAAGAGAAGTTCATTCAAGACAATAATTCAACAACGTAACGTTATGCAAAAAGATGAAAGCCATAATCCTCATCATCCATCATTTTTATAGAATTTTCAAGTAATTAGTTTCTCAAATTCTCATTAAATTCTTTTTTTGTTTAATTAATTAGGAAAAACCTCCCCCATACACATGTCGCCCAATCCCCTAGTTGCACTAGAAAATTAATTTTATTAATTAATTAATTATTCCTATTTCCCTCACCCACCAAAAAGAATTCCTAAAAACACTCCTAGGTGTCCCAATATTCCCTTACAAATCTTAAATGACTTACACCTTAATTAATTCCTAGTTGAGTTTATGAATATCAAGTTCCCAAGGCAAGATTCCTTACTAAGTTAGATATTCATCTTTTTCTTTATGTTTCCCTTTTATCTTTAAGTTTCCTATTTATTTTAAGTTTCCCTCTTTTTCCTTTTTAACTAAAAATCAATTTCGCAAGTGTAGATAACACAACCATTTACCCTTTTTCTTCTTTAATTTAGCAATTAATTTAGGAAGTGCAGATGAAACAACCATTTATCCTCTTTTCTTTTTAACTAAAATTAAATTAGCAAAAATAGATAAAAGCAACCATTTCTATTTTTAAATTTTAATCCTCCATTATAATTTTTACTTTAATAAATAAATTTGAATTTCTTACCACGCTTATTGTTACATGTTTATTTATTATTATTATTATTATTATTATTATTATTATTATTACCACATGTTCTACTTAGACCTAGATTTTAATTTCACTAGGTTGGGTGACATTTTTATTAGGGAAAATTGTTTTTAAATCTTACTTATCACATCATTCATTTTAAGGCCGACTAGGTTTATTCACTTACCAGTTAAAATCGTGATGTGCCCTTCAAGACGCACTAGGTGCTAAAAAGGTGCCACTTGCCTTCTTCCATTTTCCTTGCGTGAGGTGCCCTTCAAGACGAGCTACGTGCTCCAAGAGTGTCACTCACCTCTTGAATGACTTGGTAGACATCAAACCCCTTGAGTCAATACTCCGCCAAGTGATCTTTTAGGAGACTAAGGGCATCTAAGGAATAAGCCTCGTGCCTTATTGCGCACCCCTTAGAATAATTGTGAGCGACTCTCAGAGTCTACCCTCATGGCATCATGGGTCTTTTCGAATTAGGTAATCGTTAACCTATAGACTTTCAAGACATGGCAGGAGTGCTAGTAGGATGTGGCAGGGCCACTACCACACCTCTCCCTCAAATTCTTTGGTTGTCCTGCGTGACCCCTCTACTCCACATGTGATTCTAGTTGGAAAGATATCGTCATCCTACATCCATCAACAAATCATGTCAGCAATAATAATCAATCATCATAACATCTGATCATATGTACATAAGTCACATAAAAAATATTCAACCCAACAGTCCACTCCCTGACTCGATCTAGAGTCCAAGGGGTTTCATTGATGCCTTTGCATCCTCAAGGTCCAAAGTCCTACACACTCAGGAGAACCCAATCAATATCATTTGTCTATGTAAAACAACCAAATACATTATCATAAAATCCATAATATCTCATAATCATAATCAAACAACCAATCGTATAATAATCTAGATCACTTGGAAGAAAGTGTCCTAAAAGAATAAGTTCGCTCAGTGCACGCAAGAGAGGGATGTTACACATGCCTCTTCAATGATGGCTCCACCTCTATTTGGTCTATTGAAGAATTGGATAATTTTCAATTTGGTCAGCCATGTGTTGAAAAAAGTTTGGAATATTTCGAGGATGATTGGAGATTCAAATGGAATTTGTTGCAACAACTTTGAAGATATATAAATAAAAAATGCCTTGGGAATCTTCCATTTCAAATAGTTGGTGCGATAGTACTGATGTGAAATAACACTAAACTTCCAGTCATATTATATGACTTGATGACTTGCTTATGTGTCCCAATAAATGTCACTGATGTTTCCATGTTACAAAACTTTGGGTTGAGATTTCCATTTCAAGACCATTTCAATGATCTCATTGAAAATGGAAATGTTTTTCTAGTTCTTCCAAATAAGGATTTTGTTGATGAAATTCCACCATTGGGAAGAGATGTGATAGCTTAGGCTACTTGGAATTATAATAGGTAATATAAAATGTTATCAAACATTTTTCACTTGTTTCAAAAATGTTCTTATTCCATAATAAATTTTCAATTATGAATTAGTTTAATTTTTAAGTGATTTTTCTATGGTTATATGGTTATTGCAAGTTTACTTTTGGATTTTATTCCATTATGAGTTGGTTTAATTTTTAAGTTAAAATGTTAGGGTTATTGTGATTTTGCTTTTAAATTTTATTTCATGTCTTCTTTATATATATTCAAATGTATCTAAATATGTTTTTTATTTATTGTTTTTTTAATTCCATAATTTCTTCTTCTCTATATCAATGGAATTTATATTTCTTTGGTGATGTTAAAAAATTGTTATTATTTCTATGTAGTTGTAGAAATGTCCACTAAAGGAACAGGTAAGCATTCTACCCAACACAATAAATCACAAACATCACGTGAGAGGGATAATGAACATCAACGTTTATGGTATCAACGAAATAAGAATGCAATAAATCAACATAGAAGACTTCTATATCATAGATGGACCAGAGAAGGTGCTATGGATATTGATTTTCCCAATAGTCGTAAGTATCGCAGTTTGTCTCATATCATGGAAATAACATTTCCCATGAATGTTTCATTCCATGCATCTTTTCATAATACTAATATTTATACTATTCCACAATATTTTAACAACATTAATTTTATTGGGAAAATTTCTCTTTTTCTGGAAGATCATCATGTACATAGGATACCTACAAAAGAAAATGTAATGTACCTCAAAATCACCATAAAAAAAAAAATGTATTTGTACATTTATCCTTGAAACGTTTCTAGATCTCAAGAAAGTAAGATTTTTGTTAGAAAACATGAGTCTGAAGGTTTGTTAGAGTCCTTATTGTCATTGACTTCCCTTACCATTCAACTTAACTTTTCTAATTGACGATATAATGAGTATCTACTCCTCACTTCAATGTTTAATTAAGATCCTGAAATTTATAACTACTCTCTTATCTTCTAGTACCTATAATACTACCATAGTCTTAACAATACGAGCAACTTTGGGGTATTTATGACCAAAAACCTGCATAAAAATATTACCCCATGTATGCAATACAGTCGACTTGTAATCCAGTCTGTTACTCCCATACCTCTATCTAGGATGGAGATTCTCCAATGTTCTTTTACCAGTCCATTCATTACATTAATAAAGTTGTTCCCATAACAATAAGTTTCTTCTAAGTCCCTACCGCTTTGTGAAGAAAACAGAGGTCAATTGGGTTTCGATGACCACAAGTGCCGAACAAAGCAAAGGACCCTATTGTTTTGTCGAAATCTGAAATACGGAACGACTGTGGGACAACATTTCGTGGTTTCACGAGTATAAGAGCCTGGCATCAACACACAACATTTCCTGAATTTGCAACAAGATGTCGAGTACTTCGGGTTTCGAGGTTCAGTTTTTCGTGAGCACAAAAGTTAATCATCAACAGACTACAACTCCCGAAAGGTGATTAGTACTTCGGGAATTCAGAGTACAGGATTTTGTGAGTGCAAGTGCCCAAACAACCACACATACAAACCTCTGAAATACGGAAAAAGGGAAAGTGGGTCCCGCACTTTAGAATTCTGGGTTTCGAGATTTCGGGGTTTCAAATACCAAACCACCATACACAACAATTCCCGAATTTTGAAAGGTGAAAGGATGTGGGACCACCACTTCGATATTTTGTGGTTTCAAATGGCAAACCACAATACACATTAACTCTCGAATACTGAAAGGTGAAAGGATGTGGGACCACCACTTCGGGATTTCGGGTTTCAAGATTTTGGGATTTTGGGGTTTCCAATACCAAACCACAATACACAACAACTTCTGAATTCTAAAAAGTGAAAGGATGTGGGACCACCACTTCAGGATTTTGGGTTTCGGGATTTCGGGATATCGGGGTTTCAAATACCAAACCACAATATAAGACAATTCTCGAATTTTCGAAAGGTGAAAGAGTGTGGGACCAACACTTTGGGATTTTGGGTTTCAGGATTTCAGGGTTTCAAATGCCAAACCAAAATAGACATCAACTCCCGAATACTGAAAGGTGAAAGGGTGTGGGACCAACACTTCAGGATTTCGGGTTTTGGGGTTTCAAGGTTTTCAAATGTCAAACCACAGTATTTGAGAATTCCCGAATTCCGAAAGCATAAATACTTAAGAGTTTTACCCGCACAGAAGGAGCATAAAGGATAAAATCTTCTGTATAAGGTAAATTCTATAATATTCACGTAGAGCCTCTTTTAATCAATGCATTAAATGTCAATAGTACTAGATCTGTGCATCGATATAAATACATGATTAAGAATATCATTACGTTAGAGTTTGGTCATTATAAATGATGTTCTAAGGGATCTGAGTTTGGTTTCCTACAAATTTATCTACAGAGAGGATATGCCTCATTGACGTTAATAACCTCCTTCCCTTACTTACTTATAGAAATATTATTACATATTTCCTTCACATATATTCCCCACAATAAACAAAATGGAAAACGTTACAGTTCCAATTTAATCAACACAATGCATCAGAAAAATCATTCATACAGAGAATGGACATCATTCCAGTTCGGATTTAACATGACATCGACATAAAAACATAGCCATTCATAATAGAGAGGGGTATATCAACATATCTGAATCCAATCCATGGAAGGAAAAAGGGAACAACCACGTTCCTCCCAACCGTAGAACAGGGTAGCCAAAATCACTTTCCCGATTCAACCTCTAGCCTGACTATGAATCCATGAGGGCAAACTCAAAAACTCCTCCTCAACTATGTCCTCCAACAGTTATCCTCTTACCTCAAACTTACTCAACAGTGCTCATAACAACAAGGGTATTCTATTTCAACAAGATCCTCTTCCCTCACACTCAATCCATAGTGTTCATAATAGCAAGAGAGCTCATGAATCCTTTCCCAACATACTTGGTAGCATCCTGCCTCGTCGCATATGCTATATATATATTTTCTTTCCCAGGTCGTTTCCCTCCTTTGGGGATTTTCGCAGATTTTCTTAATCCCTGATTTTCAGGGGCTTCCAATCGCCAAATCTTTGATTTTCCACTTGTAATAATCAGCCCAGAGGTATTTCCAACTCGTTCCCCACTCATGGAGTCATGGTCGGCTGATTTTTAACATGGATGTTCCATTTGTCCTCCTATAGTCAACATAAAATGTTTTGTTGTGATACAAGTGTCAATGTCAAATATCTAGTTGAGTCCAAACAAATCTATGCCCCATAGTCACAATAATTAAATACAATTATTAAATTTGAAATTTGAAATTGCCATAAATGGCAAAAATTTTCGAGATTCGAATTTGCCTAAAACGGAAATAAATTTCCATCACAGAAAATAATAAATATTCTTTTATTTTTTTGGGGGGGGCGATGTCACATCCTTTCCCCCTTCAGTAGAAAATAGGATTGGATGAGATTTACGCAAATCTCTCTCCAATTCCCAAGTGGCCTCCTTAGGGATAAAGTGCTTCCATTGCACTTTGACCTGAGCAACAGCTCTATTCTGAAGTGTTATTTCTCTCCAATCCAGAATGCGCAGGGGTTCCAACGGGAAATTTCCCTCAGGTTCCACATGCACCAAGTTCCAATCAATCATATGAGTGGGGTCATGAATATACTTTTTCAACAAAGAAACATGAAATACATTATGAATTCTTAGATTAGTTGGAAGTGCAAGCTAATATGCTACGGGTCCAATTTGAGCTAGTATCTCAAAGAGCCCACAAAACCTAAGTTCCATCTTCCCATAGTTCCCCAACTTCAGCGAGCTTTTTTGAGCTTCGACCTTCAAATAAACATGGTCTCCCACTTGAAATTCCAAGTGTCTTCTTTTCTGATCCGCATAGCTTTTCTGTCTGTCTTGTGCTTCTTTCAAGTTATGCAATACTTTCCTTACCATGTTCTCCATTTTTTGGAGCATCTCTGGTCCAACCATGAGTCTGTCAGCCAGGTTATCCCATCTAATTGGAGTCATACACCTTCTATCGTATAGTATTTCGAAAGGGCTCAACTTAGCTGAAGTTTGGTACCCATTGTTATATGCAAATTCCACCAAGTGTAGGTAGTCTTCCCACTTGTTTGGTTTTGTTCTTACATACATGCAGAGCATATATTCTATGATTTGGTTTGTCCTTTCGGTATGTCCATCCATTTGTGGATGATAACGCGTGCTGGAATTCAAATTAGTATTTATCCCTGCAAACAATTCCTTCCAAAAAGCGGATGTGAATTTTACGTCTCTATCTGAAATCACCATTTTAGGAATACCATGCAGTCTAAAAATTTCTTTCATGAATATTTCAACAATGTTAATAGATTTAAAAGTAGACTTTACAGGAATAAATGTGAATACTTACTGAGTTTATCAATTACAACCATGATAGAATCATTATGTTTCTGAGTTTTAGGCAAACCTGTGATAAAGTCGAGTGATATGGTCTCACATTTCCATTCTGGTACTCGTAATGGCTATAATAGGTCAGTTGGATGTTGGTGTTCAACCTTAACTTGTTGGCAATCTTGGCACCTAGCCAAGTACTTTGTTGTTTTTCCCTTCATATTAGGCCAGTAAAATAGTTTTCTAACTGTTGTTATTGTTTTCTGGTAACCTAGATGGCCAGAGTATGGTTTCTTATGCACTTCATCTAAAATACTGTATTTTATCTCTACTGAATTTGGTATGTAAAGTCGGTTTTTAAATCGTAATAGTCCCTTCTTGTCGATACTTATATCTGGTGTATCTAGGTTTGTGATACTATTTTGAAATTCTACCATTATCTTAGTGTAATTTCCATTGTCGATGTATGTCGTCCTTATTCTTTGTTCCAGATTACTTTATGCCCTGCTGATGTTTATCTCAAATCACCCATGAATTTTGCGGCTTAAAGCATTTGCTACTTTATTTTCCTTACCCTTGATATGTCTGACCTCAAAGTCGAATAGGCTCAAGAAGGATAGCCACCTTGTTTGTCTTGCATTAAGGTTTGGTTGGTTAAAGAGATATTTGACTCCGTTATTATCCATCAATAGTAGGAATTTTCTGGCCATTATATAGTGTCTCCACATTTTTAAGGCATGTATTACTTCTACCAATTCTAAGTCACGAGTGACATAATTTCGTTCGTGTTCCTTTAATCTCTGAGACTCATAACATATCACATGCCCTTCCTGAGTTATAACACCACCTATTCCCTCTTTACTTGCATCAACGCATACTGTGAAGTCTTTATCTGGGTCTGCTACCTTCAAGATGGGTGCCTATGTCAATAATTCTTTTAGCTTGTTAAAACTGTCTTGACACTTTTGCGACTAGTTAAACTTGGTCCCTTTCTTTTGTAGTGATGTGATAGGGTAGGCTATCTTGGAGAACCCTTTTATGAATCTGCGATAATATCTAGTGATTCCCATGAATGACCGGATATTTTCCACATCCTTAGGCACTGGCCATTCAATAATGGATTTTATCTTTTACGGGTCTACGACAATACCTTCCGAGGAAATGACATGTCCTAAATATTGAATTTATTTTTGATAAAAATCACATTTGTCGAATTTTGCGTATAGTTTGTGATTTCTTAGTGTTTGCAGAACTATTCATAAATGTTCATCATGTTCCTCTTTTGTTTTACAATAAACCACAATATCGTCGATAAATACTACTATGAACTTGTCTAAGTACTGGCTGAAAATGTTGTTCCTCAAGCACATAAATGTGGCTGGTGCATTAGTGAGTCTGAAAGGTATGACTACAAACTCGTAGTATATGTATCTTGTTCGAAAAGATGTTTTGTTTATGTCCTAGTCTTTTATCCTAACTTGATGATATCTAGATCGTAAATCCAATTTTGAGAAGATCTTGGCCTCACCAACTTGATCGAACAGATCATTTATCCTAGGTAAGGGGTATTTTCTCTTAATGGTCACTTTGTTCAGTTGTCTATAATCGATACATAGTCTTAGGGTACCATCTTTCTTTTTCACAAAGAGGACTGGTGCTCGCCATGGCGAGACACTTGGTCTGATACACTCTTTGTCCAACAATTCATGTAATTGTATTTTCAATTATGTTAGTTCTGGTAGACTCATTTTGTAGGGTTCTTTTGAGATAGGGGTTGATCTGGGTAGTAAGTCTATGGAGAAATATATTTCTCTCCCAGGAGGTAATTTTGGTATCTCTTCGACAAACATGTCTCTGAATTCACATAGGACAACAAAGTATTCTAACTTGGGCTTATCTTATTTTTCTAATAGATTCATCACTTGGATGGCGTAAACTTGACATCCTTTCCTAATACATTTATTGAGTTTCATCAATGAAACTTGTCTGAATGATATTGGTTTTGGTATGCCTTGGGTTGTTATAACAGTGCCAAAATTATCTTTATAGCTAAGTACCTTTGTAAAGAAATCTAGTATTGCTTTGTATTGTTCCAACCAATCCATCCCAATAATCATGTCATAAGATCCTACTGGTAGGATGTTCAGATTGGTCCATATATTTTGACCATCTAAGCTAAACTCAAGATCAGAAATAAAGTTAACTACTTTTCTTTTAGTACCTGTTGCTAGTTATACAAGCCAAGATTTTTCATGTTTTTGTTTCTTAAGTTTATTCGACTTTACTACATTAGGAGTAATATAACTTAATGTAGCTCCAGGGTCAATTAAAATAGAAATTCGAGTGTCATGGATTTTACCTTCGACTTCTACCACCGAGGACAGGTGGTCATCTTGTTGACCATATATGGCTACATTTATCCGATGCAGACTTCTTCTCATGTCACCTACTATCGAGGTTTCCTGGAAATTGTAAATGGAAGTTTTGTTTGCTACAATTAAATGTGGACAATTCCTCCTTAGATGAGGCTCTCCACACTCCCAACACTTTAATGGCTCACGGGCATTGTCCCCAAACCTTTTCGTTCCAAGGTTCAAAGGTTTACCACTACCTTGCGTATTCAGGTGCTTGGAGTGAAAATCCTTCCTTGTGAAACTTTTTGTTGCATTTCGATATGGAGTTGGCTAGTATCCTTTCTTTCAATGGTGTGTTCTATCTTGTCTGTTATCCTTCCAAGTCTTGGGAAACTCTACCCATTGTTTATACCAGTCATAGCACATTCGTGCTTTCCTGAATGACTCACTCAAGGATTTGGGGTTGTCAAACCCAATTCTATCCCTATAGGACTGTGGTAAACAGCTTAAGAATCGCTGGATTTTTACCTTATCCTCTCGAATGTATGGTACAAACCTTAGTAGTTCCAAAAATTTATTTATAAGGTCCATTATAACCTTCATGTTGCTGGAATAGTTGTAGATTTGAAAGTATTTCTTGATGTCCAACAACCATGCCTTGACTTCTTCTCCTGCCCTAGATTCTCCATTAAAAGTAGCTGGTTTAATATTTTTAAATTCTCCTTCAAGGTGGTCTATTTGTTTTCTTTTTCTATCTGGTATGGTTTTGTCTTTAGCTGAAGGTGTCCCTTCAGACGAATTGTCTCCTTTTTCCATTTTCACACCAGAATTCTTGGAGGCCCTCTTGCTGACCTCTTGGAGGCCCTTTTGCTGAATTCTTGGACTTTTCTTGGTTACTATCCTACGCAACAAGACTTCATTTATCTCTTGTTGTTCCTGCTGTCCCTTCTTCAATTTTTCATTGTTGGTCTTGAAAACCCGTAGTTCAACTATAAGGTTTCTCATTGTTAGCAACACCTCCATGGGTGAGCTTCCATCACTATTCTATCTCGGATCTCCAGGAGGTCCTTGTTACAGATTCTCTTCCATCCTGATTTCTGCACCTTCTTGAGCTGTCATTATTTAACACAAAATAGAAAAGCTTTATGTCTGCAATTCACAAGATTTGTTAGTTTTTTTATAGTTCAGAATATATATACTAAGAAATTAATGTGGCCCTATTCAGGCCTAGTGTTGTAACTTTTTCTTTGATACCATATGTAATGTACCTCAAAATCACCATAAGTTTCTTCTAAGTCCCTACCGCTTTGTGAAGAAAATAGAGGTCAATCGGGTTTTGGTGACCACAAGTCTCGAACAAAGTAAATGACCATGTTGTTTTGTCAAAATCCAAAATACGAAACGACTGTGGGCCAACATTTTGGGGTTTCACGAGTATAAGAGCCTGACATCAACACACAATATTTTCTGAATTTGCGACAAGATGTCGAGTAATTCGGGTTTCGGGGTTCGGTTTTTGTGAGCAGAAAGTCAATCATCAACAGACTGCAACTCCTGAAAGGTGATTAGTACTTCAAGAATTTAGAGTTTGGGATTTCAAGAGTGCGAGTGCCCAAACAACCACACATACAAACCTTCGAAATGTAGAAAAAGGGAAGGTGTGTAACGACCCTGCTTAAATAGATGTATAGGATTATTAATTATAATTAATTTAATAATCTAACTATCCTAAAAGATTAGCTAAACAATAATTATTTCTTAAATAACATTAACTAATTAATTATTATTAAATAGTTATCCATGATTGTCAAGGATTAATTAATTATTATTTGACTCATTAATTAATTAAGTAAAGGATTAAAGGAGGGTTAATAAATTATTTTTTTAAACTAACAGTCACGTACATGGAAAGGGATAAGATATTAATTCAAAGGGGTAAGACATTAAATATAGGATAAAATAATAAATAAAGGGGATAAGGGGCATTAACGACGAAAGAATAAGATAAGGTAATAAAAGGGTTAGGTAGGGAAGTAAATGAGGGTGAAGTCGGTGAAGGAGGAATATGGAGGGGAAGGAGGTTTACGGGAGCGACATTCTATAGGAGATTGGGGGATTGATTTTGGGGCTCTGGGATTTGCAGAGAGGAGTGGAGTTTTGGAGTTGGATTGGATCTATACAAGCACCGGTTTGCTGGAGGTTTTGAGCATGGGGGCCAGGATATCCATATGATATCTTGGAGCTAGGAAGTTACCTAGTTGGCAGGGTGGAACTAGGTTTTGGGCAGTGTTTACACAGTGCAACAACAGTCAAAAAGGCAAGTGAACAACCAAAGGTTTACCATCAGACCCAGGTATTTAAAATTGTGTATTTGTTTTATTTTGTATAAGATTTTAATATTCGTTGTTAAGTTACATGCTTACATGCTCAAAATAAGGAATATAGGAATTTTTACTAATTTGCTCAATTAAAAGAAATTAGTTAATTTTCTGAAATTAATACTGTTACAATTCATGTAATTATTAGATGTAAAAATCTATTCAGCCCCTACATATGGTATCAGAGAATCTTTGTTTGAAATTTGGGCCTAAGGGCCAAAAATCCAAGTGCTAACTCCAGCCATTCTTAACCTGCAAACAAACCACAAAAATTTTAATAAAAAAATAAAATAAAATAAAAAACAAATATTAAAATAAATGCAATACTAATTGAAAATGTAAAAAAAAAAAAAACAAATTTACCAAAGTATCAACAAAGCTACTAGGGTTGTTACAATAACCTTGACCAAATTTGAATACATTTTAGCGATAAGTAATCCTACTTTAAAAGCTACAATAGAGAAACCACAATAAGCTAGGGGCACAGTTGATTGAGGCCTTCGATCTTTGGAAACAAATATGCAGGTTGCATTAGAAGGTCTAGACATAACGACACACCAATGGAACGAGTTCCCACAAGTTAACAAATACTACACGAAACGAAATTCGGCCTCATAGATTTCATGAGAATTTAAGAACAGAATAGTAACCACCGAAAGTTGACAAATACTCACTAGACCTAATACATTAATGAACACATAATAGTGACCTATTAGTCCTAATCCAAAAAATCGATGAACGGTATAAAACAGTGGCAAGGGGAAACTTGGCTCATATGTTCCAAAATACAGTGGTTTGTATTGGGTTTGTCGGCAAAGAAGAGACCTATCTTTCAATTCAAAATCGTAGAACACAGTTCTCATGAAACAAATATATTTTTAGCATTTTGATGATCATCTACACAACAAGGGTTAAAATAAAACAGAGATAGGAATGCCAGAGATTGCTACTTTGTATGAGAATCTATAGACAACCCAATAAAAGAAAAAGAACAGTGCATGGAATGGACTGGAAATAACAATAAGAAAACAACCGTACCTTGGTCGTCCCAACGCTTGATCTCTTGATTTATTTTTTTACTTTTGTAATTGTAATTGAAACTCCACAGGCAGAATAAGTTTAAGGTAGTGTTTGTGCTCATTGGGTGTCATGATATCGAACCCTTCCTCGCTCTTACAAAATAAAACCCTTTCACCTTATACCAGAAGTATTTTACAAGGAAGAGGCAGGGGAAGAAATAAGGAATAAGACCGCCATGGTTACTATAATTACCAGAGCACCAGCTACAAAGATCCTTTAATTATCTCCTTTATCTGTTTAGTTTTATCAAATATTTCGAAACAACCAGTTTCTCTTATATTGCATATGAAAATAAACATTACAAATAACCTTTCCAACCTAAATTTGAGGCACGAGAAATTCTATCCTTGAAAC
Organism: Picea engelmannii; assembly: GCA_009831015.1. NCBI lineage: Eukaryota > Viridiplantae > Streptophyta > Pinopsida > Pinales > Pinaceae > Picea > Picea engelmannii. The sequence goes on along the minus strand of WSFP011424002.1, from coordinate 1,507 downwards.
CTCAACGACGTATGTAAGGAACCATATGCATTCAAGTAGCACACATAAAGAGTAACTTTTGTGCATTTTGTTATCTAAAGTTTGCATTATGAAAAAACAGACATTGGTCTCAATCTAATAGATGACAGGATATATTCCACACAGTTCTTCTAGGTTAGAGTTGTTTCTGTGACTTAAAATAAGCATTAAAGTATGGGTATTTTAATCTTGGATAATTACATGTAAATTTAACCCTAGATAATAAGTATTCAGTGCCATGAAATCATATTTGCGGGTCCTCGCCCAGTACAGAGCGTCAAAACTTCAAGATACATTAGGCAAAAAGTAAAGAAACTGAAAATTTTCTTATTTAAGTAAAATTTGCGATAAAGATATCAGGAAAGAAACCCTAACTATTTGGATGCATAAGTTTTATATAACATACATGCACGAAATCTACCATCGAACTCCTTGTGTTGGAGAAGCTTCTTCCTATACTCGTTAACTGCGTGTAGACGGGCAGCCACATCGTCTGCATCCGCCATGGTTTTCCCTTTGTTCTACGCTTCCTCTGCCATTGGTTTTCACCCATTTTTGTAGTCACTGTACTTAAAATTTTCATCCATACGAAGTTTGAGATGCAGAGTAGGGTAGGGACTCGAATGTCTGATCTATGCACAGATTTATGGAAATTGTAGATCTTTGGTAGGCTGTGGGCCTCCCGAGATGTGAAGAATATGGAGTGTAACCCATATTGTTCGATGATGCATAGTATGAAATGTGTATAGAGGATAAGCCTGTGGGTTTGACCCTGGGACTCTAGCACCCATAGAAACTACAACTACCAAACGCGCCACCGCCAAGCAACTACAACAACCAAAAACCAGTACCAGCACTGCTCCTCAACACAACGATCTTCCCATATGGTGACTGCAACTAGAACAGTGCGTTGGAGTATAACTGAGCTAGGGTGAGAATGCACCAACCGAAACTCAAAGATCAATGGGTTAAACAACGCTGGTATGATGAAGAAGAGATGCAGAGTGAGCCTGCTGAGGGAGAGAGGCGACAATGATGGAGTGTTAGGTTTGAAGGATGCGTAGGGTTTGAAGAGCTGGCAGGTGTAGGGTTTTAGGGTTAGGTATGAAGAGCAAGCGTGAAGGAGGGGGGGGCACGTGGGCCTCATGCGAGGACCCACTGCCTGACTCTAAGTTTTTATTTTTATTATTTTTCTTAATTTAGTTTAGTCATAATGTAAAGGTTTTATTTATTTATTTATTTATTATTATGATTTTTTTTCTAATTTTAGTTTATGGTTATTTATTATTTAAAAATATATAAATATAAATATATATATATATATAATAAAAAGTTACTATAGTAGGTAAATTAAATAAATCTGGTTTATTTCGAATTAGGGATTTTAAAACTTAAATTAATTAATTTAAACTGATGATATATAAATATATATATATATATATATATATATATATATATATATATATATATATATATATATATATATATA
>WSFP011424001.1:0-22555 GCA_009831015.1 Picea engelmannii | reverse complement strand
GTAGAAGATTTGCATCTTGAACAGTTAGATGTAAAAACAACTTTTCTCCATGGGGATTTGGAGGAAGAGATTTATATGCAACAACCACAGGGGTATGAGGTCAAAGGGAAGGAGAATTTGGTATGCAGGTTGAAGAAGATATTATATGGCCTAAAGCAAGCTCCAAGGTAGTGGTATCTGAAGTTTGACAGGTTTATGATAGAACAGGGTTATAGTAGATGTCATTTTGATCACTGTGTTTATTTTAAAAGGCTAGAAAATGGAAGCTTTCTTATCTTGCTATTGTATGTAGATGAAATTATTGTTGTAGGGTCTAGTATGCAGGATATAAATGTGCTCAAGAAGAAATTAGCCAATTCATTTGCGATGAAGGATTTGGGTGCTGCAAAGAAAATCCTTGGTATGAGAATAACAAGAGACAGGAAAAATCACAAACTGACATTGTCTCAGGGTGAGTACACAGAGAAGGTGTTGGAGAAGTTTAGAATGCAGAATGAAAAACAAGTTAGTATAACTTTAGCCAGCCATTTCAAATTAACTAAGGAAATGTGTCCCAAGACATAGGAGGAAATAAAATACATGTCCAAGGTCCCTTATTCATCAGCAATTGGTAGCTTGATGTATGCAATGGTTTGCACAAGACCAGATATTGCACATGCAGTGGGAGTTGTGAGTAGGTATATGAATAATCCAGGTAAAGAACATTGGGAGAAGTAAAGTGGATTCTCAGGTATTTGAGAGGTACTGCTACTCATGCATTATGTTTTGGAGGTTCAGACACTTTTCTACAGGGATATGTTGATTCATATATGGTAGGTCATAAAGACAACAGGAGGAGCACCACAGGGTATGTTTTTACTATAGGTGGAACAATAGTAAGTTGGATTTCAAAACTGAAAATGGTTGTTGCACTTTCAACAAAAGAGGCAGAGTATGTTGCTACTACAGAGGCTAGTAAAGAGATGATTTGGTTACAAAGGTTTATGGAGGAATTGGTAAAGAAGCAGGAGAATAGCAGGTTGTACTGTTACAGTGAGAGTTCAATTAATCTTGCAAAGAACTCATCCTTCCATTCAAAGAATAAGCATATACAGTTGAGGTACCACTTCATACGATCCACCTTGGAAGATGGACATTTGAAGTTGGAAAAGATACACACTAGACAGAATCATGCAGACATGTTAACAAAGGGAGTAACCAGAGAAAAACTGATTTCCTGCTTAGTTTTAGTTGGTCTTCAAGAATGAAGATGAAGATGGGAAATTTTCCAGGTCCAAGAAGGTTCAGAGTCTAGCATATACATCAATGGTGGAGTTGTTGAGATTAGTCTCCAAGTGGGAGATTGTTGGTTGTGGAGCCCAATTATCTTCCTTATTTAGAGGTATTTTAATTTCAACCATGTTTATAACCCATTAAGTATTTACACCCCAGAAGTATGTAAACTCTTCCACGTGAGGGAGTGCAGAGGGGGGGTACCCCCTCTATGGGTATATTGTAATTTCATTGTAAATCTGGACTGTTCATTATAAGGTCGCAGATTTAATGGTAAAAATTATGTTATGGATTTGTTTCCCTAGAAGGAAACCCTCTTTTATGAGGGAAATGTATTGCAGCTATGTATGATGGTGGATATTGTATTCTGAGATAGGAGACTGTGAGAGAAAGAAGAGGAAGTTACAACGGGTTTTGATATAGGTTGTATCCCTTCATATGATAGATAATAATAAAGGAAGGACCTGGAAATTTCTCTGGTGGATGTAGCCCACACTGGGTGAACCACGTAAGTCTATGTCTCTATTGTATTATGTATCTTATGTGTTTTGTTTCCGCATTTGTTTTATTTTATTGCTCCATGGTCTTGTTTTTCTAACACCATGACCGTCCTGTGTTTGACTCTTTCTTTCACCATCTTAACAACATTTCCCCTCAAATACAATTTACCATGTAAATTAAAACTTGTAACTCCCTTATGTTTCTTGATGTTCTCATCTCGTGTCAACCTGACAGTACAATCTTCCACCAAGTTTACTAGAAAAATACTCACACTGACAAATACCTTCATTCCCATTTGCACCACCACCCGACCCAAAAAATATGTGGCTCTCAAAACTATGATCACTAACGCCATTCGAATATCTACTCCACATTCCCTTTCAAAAGAGATGTCCCACCTTACCAAATCCCTCGTAACCAATGACTACTATATTTCTCAAATAAATAAAGATTTATTCTTTTCTCTCCATCCTGAAACTAAAAAACCTCCCCCTCCTTCTCCCTCCCCTCGACTCACATTGATCTCGCTTCCTTACATCCAGTGCATCACTAATCATATATCTAAGTTGTTGGCCAAAAATAATATCGAGACCTTGTTTAAATTCTACAAAACTCTTAATAAATTATTTAGAACGACCAAAGACAAATATTATCCCATGCTTGGCCAAGGAATTTACCAGATCCCCTTTTCTTGTGTAAAATCATACATTGGAAAAACAGGAAGATCCTTCAAAACCCTCCTTAAGTAACATATCATTGATACCCACCTCAATCACATCTCTAAGTCAGAAATCTTCAAACACTCTCACAACTCTAAGCACCTCATTTTCTTTAATAAAACCAAAATTCTTGCATTTTCCCCCTTCTACCCATTTCATATCATTCGAGAAGCACTTGAAATAAAAAAACATCCAATAATTTAACCATGAGGATGGCTACAAACCAAGCCAATCATGGAAACCAACTATTCACCACTTTTTTCACTAGTGGTTTTATGCCCTCTCAATTCTCCCTATCAAATTTCTACTTCTCCCTTGTTTCGATTTGTTACCATATTATTATCTCCATCTAATGAACCCCCCACAAATCAAGTTTTGTAGATTCTCCCCGCTATTATTTTTAGGGATTTTAGTTTATAATCTTAAATTTTAAACTTCTCTTTAATTCTCCCATTAACTTTTCCCTAATTAATTCGCCCCCCACATCTTTTTCATGTAATTTCCTTCTAATTCCCCTTTTCACCCCTTTTAACCAATTTTTATTTCTTGATCTTCTTCATTTCTAAATCCTCTCTTTACTTCTAAACCCTCTCTTTTATCCCATTAATTTAATTATTTTAATAATTCTCTTTAAATTTCCGGTGTCATCTCTTTAAAAATAAATTGGTTTTACTTCCAATTATTTCAATATTTCTCTAATTCACCAATTATTTCCCAATGTTCATTTATAACGATCATTGAATTAAATATTCATATCCCCCTTTTCATCTATACCTTAAATACTATTTTAATAATTACTTTATTATTTCTCTAATTTACTCAACGTTCACTTTTTTTCCACGAGAAAAATACTCTTTATATTCAAAAGGATATAAAATTTTACATAGACTGATCATACAGCAGACTGCTCTCTTTGGAAGAAATGCAAAAACGCCTGAAAACATTTCAATACTGTCAAGACTTGCATCTCATATTCTTATCTATAATCGCTTCCGATCAAGACTAACAACTCAGAATCATGACTATAATCGCTTCCGATCATAACGATCATAAATGTTTTCATTATTTTCATTATTTTTAATTATCTGTAGCTAAATTTAATTACAATTATTATTTTTTCCCAAATATCGATTATAAGAAACATTGCATTAACATTTTAATATGACTACCACTTCCTTCCTATAAATCATTTGCACCGACACTCTCTTCACTATAATTACAACTTTATTTGTCCCTCATGATGGGTGGAGTGTCCACTCAAAATGTCGAATGTTTCATAAACTCCCACACAATGTTTTCCATAAATTTTAACTACTATGGCAATGTAGAAATGTGAAATAAACACTTAGACTATCAATCCTAGATCTATTGTCAATGAGCTGGGTCATTATACTTGTAATTATTCAAATATTGAAGTTGTTAGGGACCTAACCTCCCTAACCCCTCACATAGGTAGAATAATATATTTTCCATCTAATAAAGGACACCATTAGTTAATAAGTCCTATTTAATAAATGTGAACAATTCAATGTAAGAAGACCTAATAAAAGCTTCTTCTTCTAGAAATATCTTCATTTAGAATGTTATTTAGAAGATATAATTAGTATAAATAAGAGTAGGATGCATGAGAGATTTTTGTCTTCAGAATTATTGTAATAGAGCTCTTCTCTGCTAGAGGTTTCTCCCCTCAAAGAGACAAGTGAACATTTCTTTCTTTGAATAAAGGTATTGTTTATGGTATAGTTCTTCTCAATATTTTGTTTTCTATTGATATCTATTGAATATTCTTGTTTCTGCATATTATATAGCATCTGGTACCTTACAAGTGTTATCAGATCACATTCCTTGGTAGGAATTGTGGGTAACACTTTTTCTAGGGTAGAGATGTATACTAATGACATCTTTAAAGCACAAAGATATGTCCTTTAGAGGGTAAATTTGTGGTGGGGACGACTACACACAGGAGATACATATGGTTTCATGGGATTTCCTAGAATCCAAGGTTTCTCACTTGTTGGAAACCTCTGTAACCCTTGTTGGTACCCCTTGAGTAGTACCACATTAGATTTAATATATACATGACCATCACTCCCACGTACCATCAAGTATATCATGAGTCCCATAGGTCCCCTGAAACCATCCCTAGATCAACCAATCGGTCTCCTGACTACTATAGTTCCACTAAGAACAACACTTAGGAAAATACTCTCTAGTACCTAGGTAATCGGGTAGTACTGCTAAGGGTACAGTCGAGCCTCCTAAGTTAGTTCCCTAATATATTGGGTTGAGTACTAATATTCGACCTTACATGTATATCAGAGAGATATAGCACAATGAAAACCCATGTCTATAGGCACCCTGCAAACCCGAAACTAGGGGAACATACCAGACAAGGAACAAAAAGGATATTTTGTCCACACAACCTTGCCTCTTGCACTCTGGTTACAAAATTACTACACATGTTTGTTTATTAAGAATCTGGGCATTTTGACACTACAATATTATTCATATGGGAGTAGTCTAGGTCATGCCCGCACCATTATTTGAGACCTACCCATTAGATTCCTTTCTTCACCTTGATTTTAATGGTACCTATCATTTTAAGACTTTTTTTCCCAGTGGGCCCAAACCCTTATTGACACCCTTATTTAAAACTTATCACAATGTCTTCCTCTCTTTCCATTGATCATCATGGTACCATTCCCTAGTAAACCCTTTCCTGTGTGAACTATGTTACAAAATGATCACCCTGTAGATAGGAGAAACTTCCCTTGGATTGATAGATCCTATACCAAGATAGAAAAGAGTATAAGTGGAAACTCACATCCCTTTAAACTCATCTAGAACAATAAAATCGAGAAGGAGAGAAAGGGTATGATGTACCTTTTTTGACATTTGACCTTGCTGCTTCCAATCCTTGAGCTTAATATTCAAACTCCTTAGCAAAAATTAATAGCTACAATGGAAAGAAAAGAAAAACAACTATCTCCTACTCTACTTGATTAGGGAAGAAAAATCTATCTACGAATATTAGAATGAAAGCAGACAAGAAAATGAGAAAACACACAAGCTTGAAAGAAATAGGCCACGTATATATTGAATGAGAACCAATAAATAAGATACTTACAGACCATGATTGATGTTGCAGTAGCCTCTCCAAGGTCTCCTCGTCCAACCCTTGCATGAATGTATCAAGATCAAAATGTTGATACTCTAACTTATTATGTTCCCCTTTCACCTTGAAAATAACTTCAATATATAGGCTTGAGAGGCACAACCACCATGAGAAAATGAAGGATATGGTTGAGGATATGGATCCTTAAGGTTCGGATATGATCCTAAGATGAAGCCATGACATAGGGGTCAAACACAAAAAACCTCATCCCAATAGATTTGACCCATAGAATAAAGTGGAGGATCCACTTTTTCCTTCTAACAAGATTGGCGCACCCCTTAATGAGAGACATAGTTCCATTTTCCAAAAGTGGCACTCCCTTAACATGGAAAGGGGAGCATAGATACTGCCTATACATGGGCAGGGGAGTGCTTGGCATGTTTACAGGAATAATGTGCTTGTCATTGATGGCAAGAACAACAAGAACCAAACCTCGAGAGTGCAGAAGACGAGAAATCTCAGAAGAGATAGCGGGTTCCAAAAGTGCAGACGAGATCCAAGAGACGGACTCGCAGAAGGAGAAAAGGTCGAGAAAAAATTATAATTTAGAGATATTAGAAATATCAGGAGGAAGAAAGAAAGTGGTCATTGGATCACTAATCCCGAATACACGATGACCATTAGATCAATGTCTAGTGACCATAGGAACCATAGAGGAGAAGTACAGATCTAATCCATTGGATCTGAGTGTCGAGGATAAACAGTAATTGGATTCATAAATACATGCACAAAGGTTAATCCTTTGGATGAGCATAGGAGAGTGGAATTTTCAAAGTCCCGAAGTCTCGAAGTAAGCAGGGACTGACCATTGTTAAGAATGACAGGTGGCACGCGATCAACAACTCTGGAGAAAATCACTTCGAGAATTTTCAGTTTGAGATCTGAAATCCCTGAAGTTTGGATAGCCGGGGAGTCAGAGTAAACGTCAACCATTAGATCATTTTAAAGTGGAAGGACAAGATAAGCTAGAGAAGAAGCATCACAGAAAGATCGAGCCTCCAATCTAAGAACATGATCGACGAACAACATTTATTTCGGGTCTAAAAGTTGCAAGGAGGTTACTGTTCGGGGATTCTCACTTTAGAAGAATTGGCGTCTTGAAAAGTCGAAATACCCAAAGTCCAGAAGTGAATGAGGATCCATGTCAACAAGCCTATGTTGGCAAGGACATGTGGTGAAATCAGACAATGACAAGTGTCAATTTGATTCGACATTTTAGGTATGTGCAAATCACAAATCCGAGTGACATGTGGATGCTACTAGGCTCATGAAACTTCATAAAGTGACATAAGTAAGTGACATAACTCTGAGATTTTTACCACTAGAAATTAGCCTAAAGTCTTGAAGTCCCGAACTTCGAATACCCGAAGAAGATCTAGACCGTCGATCACCAGAAGGACGCGTGGTAGAAATCTTTGCAGTTCGGAGAAAGACACTCCAGAAAAAGAGAGAAAAGAAAGTTAAGAGTTGATATTCCCGAACCTCATAAACCCAAAGTCAATATCAACCATCTGATTCTGAGAGATATGCGTCAGTCGATCGCTAACTCTAGATAAAATCAAAGGAAGGAGGCAAGGATGGAAAGTTGATATTGCCGAACCCAGAATACCCGAAGGGATTGTGACCTTTGATTCGAGGAGGACATATGCCAGTAGATATTCCATTTTGAAAGATATCCAGTCAGAAAAAATGAGAATTCAAGACTTGAAATCTATGAATTCCGAAGACCTGAAGGAGATTTCAACCATCGATCGAAAAGGGTACACGCATCAGTGGATTGTCAACTCCATTAAAAAGAAAAGGAAGTTTTAAAGGTCAGAAAGTTGAGATCTCCAAACCTTGAATACCCAAAGTGATTGTGACCGTCGATCCAAAAGGGACATGCATCGTTGGATCATGGAATCCAGGTGAAATTCTCTGGGAGGAAGTGGAGCTTGAGAATCGAGACTCCCGAAGCCCGAAAGGAGAAATTGATCTCGTCCGTTGGTTTGAAGGGCCACATGTCACTTGGTCGTTGAGACTAAGGATCACACGTGGATGGAGGAAAGAAGGAAGGAAAATAAAATAGATCTAATTCATTGATCAAGGGAATCTATCAGAGACCGAGAGATCGAAAATCACACATGATTCCGGGATCAGAAGTTACTCGCAAGTTAATTTTCTGAGGGCAGGCCGCAATTGAAACCATGGTATCAGAGAAAAGGTATGTGGCAGCTGGAGGTAGATTGCGAGGAGAAAAGCGGTTAATCCAAAAACCAATTTTGTACGCACTTGCAATTGTTCGCTTGTGCAAAGACGTATCCCGAGGTCACATGTGATAGCGGGATAATGAGAAGAGAGATCATGCCTGCAATCTCATGATGATTTGAAGTTCATCGCCCAAGGTCATATTGAAATAAAAGGGGCTAGCGCTCATGAGACCAAGAACATGAAGCACCTTTTGAATAAGTGTTTGGTCACTGTCGGTGGTCACGTGAAGGTAGGGGCTTAGAATCCGAAGAATCTATAATTGACTGGTTGTAACTGACAGAGAATACGAAGAGTTTCGACAGCTAGAGAAGCCAAAGAATCTTTGGATAACTACCATTGATGATGAACAGATACTGCATAATCTCCAGAGAAGATGATGAGTTGGTATGATGATCGGGCATAGTACTCGACATGAGAGTGAAATGCAGAACAAAGAATAGTGGGTGTTACTTCGATAGTGATGCATGTGGGTAGGGAGAGAGGAAGAGTAGTACCTAAGGAGGATATCAGAGATGCAGTGAATAACATGCAGAGGCAACACATAGTATAAAGAGAAGAAAGAGAAGCTAAATAGTGTATCGATGTGCATAGCAGGAGAATGAACAGAGGATAGAATCGAAACAGAGAACAAAAGTTGGAAGAGACAAAGCAAGTAAGTAAAGTTTTGTAAGATTCAATCAGGGTGGTAGGATGGTGCTATGGAGGATTGCAATCCTCTAAATTCTAGTTGGTGCTAGAAGATATTCTGGGAGTTGGTGCTTCCTTCTAGTGGGTTCTATAGAAACCTGGGAATTGGTGCTTCCATCTAGTTGGTGCTAGAGAAATATGAGAGTTGGTGCTCTCTTCAAGTTTTATCTTTCTATAAGAGTTTGTAGCCTCATATTTGAGTTGGAGCTCAAAGACTGTGATGTACATGAAAGTTGGAGCTTGATTGACATCCTAAGAAGAAGAGGTTTTCTCCCTTTATGGATTTCCTCATGAGAAATCTGTGTCTCTGTGTATTTCATGTGATGGACCAAATGTTGTTTATCTATTCATGTTAAGTTATCAGTGACACATTAAATAATAATTTAGAAAGATTCATAAAAGAACAAAAATTTTCAAGCTTATATTATAATTGATTCACCCCCCCTCTCAGTTATATTTCCAACAATTGGTATCAGATCTGGTTCCTTTTATTTAAAGGTAGATCATTAAGCTTAAACATGACAAGTCATGAAGGAAATTCAACCAATAAGGCCCCCCTGTTCAATGGAACAGAATTTTCCTTCTGGAAAGTTAGGATGAGAACCTACATAATGGCTTTGGGTGCAGATGTTTGGGATGTGGTAGAGACTGGTTATGTAAAGCCAGTTGTACTATCTAATAAGGATGACAAGATAGAATCCATCTTCAATGCTAAAGATATGAATGATATTCTAAGTGTGCTTGTAGAAGAAGAGCTTGTCAAAGTCATGCATTGTGATTCAACAAACGTTATGTGGGACAAGCTTATAAGTAGTTATGAAGGTGATAAAAAAGTGAAAGATGCAAAACTTCAGCCTCACAGAATGAAGTTTGAGCAATTAAATATGGATGAAGAATAAACTATCAGCAATTAATTCTTACGTATAGAAGAACTTTTCAACATTATGAAAGGCCTAGGTGAAACGATAGTTGATTCTTTTCTAATCCAAAAAATATTAAGATCTCTTCCTGATAGATTTAACTCAAAGGTCTCTGCTATAGAGGAAATAACTTATCTCAAAATGTTGACACTAGATCAACTTCTTGGAACCCTAACTTCTTATGAAATTAGAATCACCAAAGGTAAATCCACTGCAAGAGAGGCATATTTTAAAGTAGAGAAAAACACAGACTCTGATATAGATGAGATTGAAGAAAATTTTGTGAGAAGACTGAAGAAAGGATCAAGAAAATACAAAGGTAAACTACCCTTCATATGTTTCAACTCTGGTAAGATAGGTCATTTTTCATCTAAGTGTCCTAAAAAAGTAAAGGATCAGACATATGATGATGAAGAGAAGAACAAACACAAAAAGGTCTATAAAGAGAATAATTTTAAGAAGAAAAGCCTTTGTGTAAACAATGATGATGATCACTCAGATGATGAAAGCAGTGACTCTTCTATTGAAGATAAAATAAATGATATCATGCTAATAGCTTTAGAATATCTAAAAACTGAAGATACAGGAAGTGAGTTTGTTGGCTGTGAAGCATAAGTAGATCTTGAAGGAGAACTTGTCAGTGCCATGGAAGAGATTGATAGACTCAGAGAAAAGAAAAGAAAATAAAAATAGTTACTTCTCAGGTATGAGAAAACATTCAAGGAACCATCTGAAGAAATTAATGTGTTGAAGGTTATGTTAGAAGAAGCTAAGAATATTGAATAAATCCTCAAACAAAAATTGAAGGAAGCCGAAAGAAAAGGGGAAAAATTGGAAGATGAAGTAGTTTCTGTCAGAAAAGATCTAGAGAAATTTCAGTCCTTATATCATCAAAATATGACAAGTATTAAATCCTCAGAAGGATTAGCCTCCATTCTAAATTAGAAAAGGAATTCAAAGTTGAAAACTGGTTTGGTTTATGAAAAGGGATCAAGTAGTGGCCATCCAAGCAACAAAGAATCCATCAAGTTTGTCAAATATAAAACTACCGACAACAACAAGCCTGTAGAAATAAAGGAAGAGAATCAGCCGCCAAGGAGGAGGGAAGGAAAAACTACTAGAACTGAATCTAAAGAACAAATAAATAATACACTCTCTTCTCAAGAAAATCATCAGAATGGAAGAAATATACCTACTTAAATAAGACAACCATTTTCCAGGTACAAATATTTTTTATATGGATATTGTTTTTACTGCTCTAAGTTTGGCCACAAAGCTGTAAATTGTTCTCTAATATTTAGACATGAGAAATCAAGACAACCAAGGAATAAATACATGTCTCAAAAAAGAATAAGACAACCAAGTTACAAACAACCACAGACTGCAAATCATGTGACGGCTAGGAAAAAGACGCAGACTAAGCATAACAACTGTTATGATCCTTTGTTCAATGAGCCAAAATGTTACATCTGCCATAATTATGGACATAAAGTTGTAGACTGTCGCTTAAAGAACTATAAGCTATATTCAAATCACAAAGTTGAAAACATCAAGGTTTGGAAGAAGAATGAAAATAACAAGTGTGGATTTGTTTTGTCAGCTCAAAGAAAAAAAGACTCATGGTATATTGACAGTGGATGCTCCAATAATATGATAGGTGACAAAAGTAAGTTCCTATCACTCAAGGAAAATAAATCAGGAAGTGTGACCTTTGGAAATGATGCTCCAGGAAAGATTAGAGGTAAAGGTCTAGTAAGCTTAAGTAATGGAAGAAGAAAATATAAATATGTATTATTTGTTCATGGTTTAAAGAATAATCTTCTCAGTGTCAGTCAGATATGTGACAGAGGATGTGAAGTCACTTTCACTGCTAAGAATTGTAAAATAAGGACAAAAAACAAAGGAGAGCTTCTTGCAAAAGGGGTTAGAACTGAAAACAATGTATATGTTTTGAAGGAAGATAAGGAGAAATTCCATTTAAGAAAAATTGATGAAAGTTGGTTATGGCACAGAAGGCTTAGACACCTGAACTTTGATCATGTTGTCAAACTGAATAATGAAGGTGTTGTGAAAGACCTTCCAAAAATATCTAAGACTAATAACTCTGTATGCGAGTCATGCCAAATGGCGAAGTTGACTCGTGCCCAATTCAAATTGAAGAGTTTCACATATTCAAAGAAACAACTTCAACTTGTTCATATGGATCTATGTGGACCATCGCAAAAATAAGGAACTAGAGGAGAACGTTACTTTATGCTGGTCATTGATGACTTCTCCAAACGTACGTGGGTTTCTTTTCTGAGAGAAAAATTTGATGTGTTTGAGAAGTTCAAAATGTTTAAGGCATTAGCCGAGAATCAGAAAGGAAGAAAGTTAAAGGCAATTCACTCAGGCAGAGGAGGAGAATTTATGTCAAGATAGTTCAAAGAATTATGTGATAGACATGGAATTAAAAGAGAATATACTATTCCAGGTACTCCTCATCAAAATGGATTTGTAGAACACCAAAATAGATCAGTTCAGTAGATGGCAAGGGCCATGATGAATGAAAGGGACATTTCACCAACCTTTTGGGTGGAGGCTGTTCATATTATGAATAAATCACATCTAAGGCCGAACAATGACAAAAATCCACATGATTTGTGGTTTGGTCGACCTGCATCCATCAAGAACTTCAAAGTATTTGGAAGTAAATTCTACATCAAAACTAATGATGATCATCTGGGAAAATTTGATAGTAGAGTTGGTGAAGGTATATTCTTAGGATATGCAATGAACAGTAAAGGTTGCAGTTGCTTTAACAAAATAATGCATAAATTAGTAAACTGTATTGATGTTCGAAAACAAAGAATAAGAAATAAGCCAGATGAAAAAGATGATGAGAATAATGAAAATGAAGAACAACAAATCCTAGAGTCACAAGAAAATGATGAATCAGGTGGAGAAGAGACACCCGGACAAGAAGAGTTAGGACAACAATCAACATCAAATCCTTCCTCTAGAATTACTCAAAAGAATCATCTTGAACGTCAAATAATTGGTGAGAAAGACAAAGGTGTACAAACTAGGAGGAGGATAATCAAAGACACCGAGCAATCACATATAGCCTTCATATCCATGGTGGAACCCACGAACTTCAATGAAGCCAGTGAAGATGTAAATTGGTTAAAATCAATGAATGAGGAACTTGACCAGAGTGAAAAGAATGACACTTGGGAACTCATTCCTAGGTCAGAAAATAAAAAATGTTATAGGATCCAGATGGGTCTACGAAAATAAGATGAATGAGCAAGGAAATATTGTAAGAAATAAGGCTAGATTGGTCTGTAAAGGATATTCTCAAATAGAAGAACTGGACTTTGATGAAATTTTTGTGCCCATAGCAAGATTAGAAGCTATTAGAATGTTTCTTGCCTATGCTTGTCACAAACAGTTTAAAGTCTATCAAATGGATGTCAAGTCATCTTTTCTAAATGGAGATCTAAAAGAAGAAGTCTATATGGAACAACTAGAGGGTTTCCAACTTTCAGATAACCCTGACTTTGTTTGCAAGATGAAGAAAGCCTTATATGGGTTGAAACAAGCTCCTCGTGCATGGTATTACAGACTGGATAAGTATCTTCAAGAAAAAGGGTTCAAGAGAGGAACAGTTGACAAAAATCTATATATCAAAACAGAGGGTAATGATTTTCTCATTGTGTTGGTCTATGTAGATGACATCATCTTCAGAAGAAATAATGCTTCGTTAGTATAGTGGTTTGCCTCTGCCATGCAGTCTGAATTTGAAATTACTATGATAGGGGAAGTGCCATTTTTTCTTGGTCTACAAATTACTCAGAGGTATGAAGGATTATTTCTTTCTCGGGAGAAATATCTAGGATAAATATTTAAAAGGTTTCAAATGGAAGATTCTACACCTATGAGCAAACCTATGGTCACTGGATGCAAGTTAAGAAAGGATGATGACTCACCTGATGCTGATCAGGGTTCCTATAGGTATATGATAGGTGGCCTATTGTATATCACAACATCTCGTCGAGACATAATGCATGTTGTTGGAATGGTAGGAAGGTATTAGGCTTCACCTAAATAGAGTCATTTTTTAGATGTCAAAAGAATATTCAAATACCTGAAATGAAAAATGAACTATGGCCTATGGTATCCTATGAATCAAAATTTTCAACTATTAGTCTATTCATATGTTGATTGGGCTAACTGTGTGAATCAAATGAAAAGCACAAGTGGTGGTGCATTCTTCTTAGGATATTCTCTTGTAGCATGGTTGAGCAAGAAGAAAGGTCACATTTCCGTATCAACTATAGAAGCTGAATACATTGCATCTTCCACTTGTTGTACTTAAGTATTATGGATGATTCAAACACTTGCAGACTTGGAGGTAAAGTATAATGCATCGATCCCAATTCATTGTGATAATACTAGTTCCATTAGTGTTTCAAAGAATCTTGTATTTCACTCCAGGACCAAGAATATACCCATCAAGTATCACTTCTTGAGGGAACATGTAAGAAACACTATTGTTTCTTTTCATTATATTCCATCCCAAGATCAAATTGTTGATATCTTCACTAAATCACTTGCAAAGGCTCAGTTTGAGTATCTACGCCAGAAAAGTTGGGCATGACAATGTTACCAAGTTAAATAGTCTATCTGATCAGAGGGAGAGTGCCCCTTGTATATCTGATCAGGGGGAGCACAGAGTCACTCTATCTTCTCTTTGACATTGATGTCAAAGGGGGAGAAAAAGGTGTTGTCTGTATGCTACAGTTGGAGGTCTAAGCATAATAGTGTAGTCTTTCAGGGTTGCCATCAATTCCAAAGGGGGAGATTGTTGGCATATTTACAAGAAGAATGTGCTTGTGATTGATGGAAAGAATAGTAGCGAACCAAACCTCGAGAGTGAATAATATGATAAAGATCAGAAGAGATAGCGGGTTTCAGAAGTTCAAACGAGATCCAAGAGACAGACTCACAGGAGGAGCAAAGGTCGAGAAAAACTTCTAAGTCAGAGAGATCAGAAATTTCAGGAGGAAGAACGATAGTGGTCGTTGGATCACTAATCCTGAATACTCGATGACCATTAGATCAGTGTCCAATGACCAGAGGAAGCGCAAAGGAGAAGTACAAATCTGATCCATTTGATCTAAGCACCGATGATCAACAGTCGTTGGATTCATAAATACAAACATGAAGGTTAATCCTTTAGATGAGCATAGGAGAGCGAACTTCTCAAAGTCTTGAAACCCCAAATTAAGAAGGGACCGACCATCTTCAATACTGACTGGTGGTACACGATCCACAACTCTGGAGCAAATCACTTCAAGAATTTTCAGTTTGAGATCTGAAATCCCAGAAGTCTAGAGAGTCGGAGAGCTGGAGTAAATGTCAGTTGTCATATCATTTTAAAGTGGAAGGACAAGATAATCTATAAAAGAAACATCACAGAAAGATTGAGTCGTCAATTTAAGAACATGATCGATGAACAAAATTTAGTTTGGGTCTAAAAGTTGCGAGGAGGTTACTATTCGGGGATTCTCACTTCAGAAGAATTGGCGACTTGAAAATTCTAAATACCCGAAGTCCTGAAGGCCAAAATCCCAAAGTGAATGAGGATCCACATCAGCAAGCCTATGTCAGCAAGGACATGTGGCACAATCAGACAATGACAAGTCTCAAGTTGATTCAGCATTTCAGGTACGTGAAAATCACAAATTCGAGTGACACGTGGCCGCTACTAGGCTCATGACACGTCATCAAGTGATGTAAGTAAATGACATCAATCCGGGAATTTTACCACCAATGATTAGCCTAAACTCCTGAAGTCCCAAATGCCAAATACCCAAAGAATATCCAGGATGTCGATTTCTAGAAGGACGCGTGGAAGAAATTTGTGCAGTTCAGGGAGAGACACTCTGGAAAAAGCAATCAAAGAAGGTTAAGAGTTGATATTCCTAAACCTCGAAAACCTGAAGTCAATATCAACCGTCTGATTCTGAGAGACACGCGTCAGTCGATCGCTAACTCTAGATAAAAGAAAAGGAAGGAGGAAAGTTTGGAAAGTTGGGATTGACGAAACTTGAATACTCGAAGGGATTGTGACCATTGATTCGAGGAGGACATATGTCAGTAGATCATCCATTTCAGAAGATATCTAGTCAGAATAAAAGAGAAGTTGAGGCTTGAAATATTCGAAGTTTGGAGACCCGAAGGAGATCTCAACCATCAATCCAAAATGGGACATGCATCAGTGTATTGTCATCTCCATTAAAAAGAAAAGGAAGTTTGAAAGGTCGGAAAGTTGATATCTTCAAACCTCGAATACCCGAAGGGATTGTGACCGTCGATCCAAAATGGACATGCGTCATTGGATCATGGACTCCGGGTGAAATTCTCTGGGAGAAAGCAGAGCTTGAGAATCGAGAGTCTCGAAGCTCGAAAGGTGAAATCGATCTTGTCTATTGGTTTGAAGGGCCACATGTCACTTGGTTGTTGAGACTAAGGATCAAGCATGGACAGAGGAAAGAAGGAAGGAAAAGACAAGAGATCTGAGACGTTGATAAAGGGAATCTATCAGAGACCGAGAGATCGACAATCACGCATGATTGTGGGATCATAAGTTGCTCACAAGTTAATTTTCTGAGGGAAGGCTTCAATTGAAACCACGGTATCAGAGAAAGGGTACGTGGCAGCTGGAGGTAGATTGCAGGGAGAAAAGCGGTTAATCCCAAAACCACTGTTGGACGTGCCCGCAATCATTCGCCTATGCAAATACGTAGCCTGAGGTCACATGTGACAGGGGGCTAACAAGAAGAGAGCTCGTGCCCACAATCTCGTGATCATGTGAATTTCATCAGCCGAGTTCATATTGAAATAAAGGGGGCTAGCGCTTTCTAGACCAAGAATGTGAAGCGCCTTTTGAATAAGCGTTTGGTCACCACTAGTGGTCACGTGAAGGTGGGGGATTAGAAGCCAAAGAATCCATAATTGACTGGTTGCAACTGACAAAGAAGACAAAGAGTTTCAACAGCCAAAGAAGCCAAACAATATATGGATAATTGCCACTGATGATGAACAGATACTGCATAACCACCAGAGAAGACGATGAGTTGCTATGATGATTGGGCAGAGTACTCAACATGAGAATGAAATGCATAATAGAGAATAGTGGGTGTTACTTCAATATTGATGCATGTGGGTAGGGAGAGAGGGAGAGAAGTACCTGAAGAGGAGATCAAAGATGCAATGTATATCATGCAGAGGCAGCACAAAGTATAAAGGGAAGAAAGAGATGCTGAATAGTGTATCAATGTGCGCAGCAGGAGAATGAACACAGTATAGAAGAGGAACAGAGAATAGAAGTTGGAAGAGACAGAGAAAGTAAGTAAAGTTTTATAAGATCCAATCAGGGTGGTAAAGTGGTGCTAGGGAGGAATGCATTCCTCTAAATTCTAATTGGTTCTAGAAGATATTCTGGGAGTTGGTTCTTCCTTCTAGAGGGTGCTAGAAAAACCTGGGAGTTGGTGCTTCAATCTAGTTGATGCTAGAGAAATCTGAGAGTTGGTGCTCTCTGCAAGTTGTATCTTGCTATCAGAGGTTGTAGCCCCATATTTGAGTTGGAGCTCAAATACTGTTATGTACATGAAAGTTGAAGCATGATTGACATCCTAAGAAGAAGAGGTTTTCTCCCTTTATGGGTTTCCTCATGAGAAATATGTGTCTCTGTGTATTTCGTGTGATGGATAAAATATTGTTTATCTATGCATGTTAAGTTATTAGTAACAAATTAAATAATAATTTAGAAAGATTCATAAAAGAACAAAAAGATTCAAGCTTATATTATAATTGATTCACCCCCCCCCCTCTCAGTTATATTTCCAACATGCCACCCTTCTAAATTGCTCAAAAAGGGTAAAATTCTCAGGTAAAACCATGCTTCAACTGATAGATTATGTGGCTTCTTCCTCTAACATGATTTAGAAGTTGTGACAAGTGTTTCCAGGGTGTCAATTGATTTATGCACTAGAAAATTTGGGTCATTTTGCGATGGCTATTTCGACGCTATTGCGACGTTATGTCATGGATATTGAAACAAATATTGAGTCTCTCAAACGTCATTTCATGTGACATGGAAAGTTCGACGAACTTGAATTAACGTCGCAAGAGCGATGACCATAGGGAAATTCTCACAATTGTGGGAAAAAAAGAAATATCGTCACCAATACGACTAAGTGAAGAATTCGTCGAAAGAGTGACACAGTAGGGAAATCGTCACACACTCGACAATATAGGAAAAGTAAGTGAAAGCATTGCGACGAATTGACTATCAAAATGTTCATCACTATTGAGACAAAAACATGGTATATAGAAACGATTTCGCTATACAAATTTCATGGTTTATATAGAAAATTTGTCACGGGATTTCTATTGTGCGTCGAAATTGCAACGACAACTTTCGTGCTCTATATATCAAATTCATCGCAGGATTTCTATTGTGCGTTGACAAATTTCATGTTTTATATAGTGTTGGCAGCCCAACGATTTGATTACCTTTTTATGCCAATTAAATGATCTGTATAGCTGCCTAACTAGGGTCATGAATTTTTATCACTCTTCATGAGTTGTTTCCGAAACGACAGTCGTAAATTGTCACTTCTCCCCATTGTCTATTTCAGGCTTTGTTTTCATGACTGAAAGCATGAATACTTGCGATTTCCATTACCATTATGTTTTAAAATTTCATTAAAGGAAAATTGTTCACATAGTTTATTATGGAATTTTGATCCTTTCAATTCCAAGCATGCTTAAGAGGTTATTGGTTTCATGAACAAAGCACCCCCGCGATTTGATTTTTGTATAGTTTTGGTTGATTTTTGGCTACGTTTCTTTTACAAAACTTTTGATTTTTCGATTTTTGACTTACCCAAACTTTGTAATCAAACCCATGATGCGTGCACTTATTCTCGTTTTAATGATTTGGTCCTAGCTCGTACTAAATGCAGAGGTGTCATACGATTTGCAGATTGGCATCATTTCTAAGGATGGCCTTGGGCTTCACAACCTTCTTCGCACAATTTTCAATTAAACATCCAACCATCGTATGAGTCTTTACAACGTTCATTGTTGGGCTCGGGGTTATGGCTCTATTTCATTTTTACAACGCCTCCCTGTATACTATTTTTATTTGATTACCCTCTTGTCCAGTATGGCTCCAGTTGTGAGAGTTGAGCCAAACAGTATCCAAACCCTACTCTTATATGATGATGCCAAAGGAGATTTGGAGAGAAGTGGTTGGCTCGTTTTCATTAGGAATTTTCAGGGTTTTAATTTCTAGGTTGCCCAACAATTCATGTTCTCCTTTGATGGTTGTAGGGAGAAAGTTGGTGATGTGCAACTGGAGGTTACCGAGGAGTTCATGAGTCAAGCCACAGGGTTACCAACGAGTGGTAAAAAATGGTTTAAAAACACAAAAGTGGAGGAAGTTCCTTGGACCCTGTTGTTTACATCTCAGAAAATAACGAGTTGTGATAAAGGTATGCCTATTTCATTCCTAAAATCTCGGTGGCATGATTTTCTCACTGTGGTAAAGCAATTTTTTACATGTGAGGGACGGTTCAGGATTGTATTTTTAAACCATTTACGCCTGCTTATGAGTTTTATGGGTTTCCCTTTGAATATTCCATATTACTTACTTAGGAGTCTTTATAAAATGGGGAAAAGATACAATAAAAACCGGTCAGACTCTAGCCTTTTTCATCACAGCCTAGTTAAAATCCTGCTCATACATCAATTAGAGTCACAGAATGATAACTCGGATTCGTTTATAACCCGAAATGGCTATGGTAACCCTGATATGGGTGAGGTAGATAAACTTGTGGTTGAGGAGACCCTTCTCCACCCGATGGCATCCCTCTCACCTCCCCAGACTTGTGTCTCCTCCCCTAGCAGCAAACCCTTGATCGATCCCAAGGTCATTCAACAGGCCTATCAACAGATTACACATCCAACTGACTGGGTTAAAAACCTAAAGAGACCTATAGGGAAGAAATCTAAAAGCAGTGTTGATATAAATTTTAAGAAAAAAAGGGCTGGGAGACTGATATCACAGAGTCTTCATAATAAGATGAATTCTCATGCAAACGCAATCATCATGATCGAGGTTGATGAAAGCTTAGACTCTGAAATTGACAAATTCCTTGTAGAGGAAGACCCTTTGTCATTCGGGCTACACCTTGATGGACCCTGTAACTTTGTTGATAATTTGCCTCCCTATTTGAAAGACAATCCAGAGTTTCCTGGTGTCAAGCTTTGCAATAAATCTACTATCCGTATGGAGGGCTCTCCGGTCCACAATATTGTTTGTTCTAATGCAAATGCCACACAGTCACTGTGTGAGGTCTGTCTATCATGGATCGATAGATATTATACTGATATCCCAGTTCTACAGTCACGTGTTAAGGCTTTAAAAGATCAGGTCGATGTTTTAACGAGCGAAAACTTGAGGCTTGAGTCAGTTATTGAAGGAAAAGAAAAACGGATGAAGACCATAGGTCATGCGATATTTAAAAACGTCGAGGTTGCTACAACCATTGTAAATTCCAAGATTTCATGATACGATTTGATTGCATGGTTAGAGGTATGATATTTTAAACTAATAGCATGTTCGTTTTCATTCTTAAGTTAGATTATTTGGTTTGTTGAATAAACTATATTTCATTATTAAATTAGTCTATTTTATTCATTAAATAAAATGAGATTTCATTTACTATTATAACTAGCTACATAATCGCAAGATTTTGTATCTAGTTATGTTAGTTCGAATTGTTTAAATTAATGACAGAAAACATATATGAAATCTTTCTATTTTCCTTTTCTTTGAGGATATTCAGGGTTCCATGATTTCAAAATTGATCTGAGGCACTCTTAAGACCTTCCAGTCATATCTATGATGCATTTTGAATGAACAGTTGTTAGTTTTTTAGGATTTAGTAGGATCAGGGTGGTTGCATCCCCCTTTATTTTTGAAAGAAATATTTGATCTCAGGAATAGAAACAATTGTCTTTCCTGAGGCCTTTATAAACCTATCATTTTTGTAAACAAAGGCATCTCAGCCCGAGGCAAGAGTATGGATAATTACACACAGACTTGAATGGAACAGAATGCATGTTACAACATTATCTTTTGTGTATTATGTTTTAGTTTAAGTTCTGTTTATTTCGATGTGATAATAGATAGTGAAAGCTTTTGTCTTCATGATTTATTGTGAGTTGAAATAATTCATTATTACATGTTGTCCATATCTCATGTTTCAGATACAATACAAGGTGATCATTGATTCAATTCAAATTATGAGATTTATCTATAATTTTATGTTGAATGTTTAAATACAATTTCTTACAACAAGATTTATCTCAATGTAGTTATTGTAAATCGCAAGATCATTGTGATTGTCTCCATCAGACGTTCTGTTATCAAAACTCAGTTTTCAGCATATCGTTTCGCATTTATTCGGAGCAATCTTAAGATTCGTTGCAGGCTATAACTGTAGGATTTATCCCATGTGTTATCGCTTGTGATCTATTATATCACTGCAATTATTTTTTGTCTTATTATTTCATCAATTGAATACACCAGTCAATACACAGTTTGGCCTTTGCACCAAACAGTGTTAATATGCACAACATATTTATCTCGTGGATGGACCGATGCACGATTTACCCAAACAGCTGGACTCATATTCTTCAAATGATTAATAGGTTAGTTTATTCTTTTATTTTATTTGCTAGCTCATTATAGAAGTTTTTATATATAGTATAATTTTCGCTATCTGTATCTTCCTGTTTGATTAAGTAGTTTAATATTTGATCTTGTGAATGCATATAAACAAGAAAACAAATAATACTTTTTCTTTCTTTATTACTGTCGTTAAAAGAACCATTTTAAATTCTATTTTCTATGATTTTAGATTAAAACTCATTATTTGTATATTTGTATATATGATAACTAGAATTATTATATAAATATTAATTAGATAAACTGCATATATATATTTAGATGTACATATATATTTCAGTGATTATTATTTAGTAATTTATTGCATTTCTATTAGTTATTTTTCGCTTCCCTTAGGACTTTAGATTGGCCAACGAAGCCATTAAACCCATCAGGGTGAATTAATCCAAATGGATTGGGTTAATTGGACAACCCCGAACCGAATTCACTCTTCCATTTGATGAGTGGTCAATTTCGCCCGTTAACAAATGGCGCTAGAAGGAGGGCCTGAATACTATTAATAGCATGAGGAGGTCGCAAGACTCCTCCCCCACCTACCCACTCACCTATAGTAACAAGAAGTCATTATGATGACAACATTGTCCCTCAAACAACAACCACATCAAATGACAATCCACGGATCACCGTTGAACTAGTAACTCCAAACCCCCCAGGGGCCGATGTACAAGAAATTGTTCGTCAATCCCTCATAAGGATGCATAGTGCCTTGGCCCGTATCAGACAACCAGGTTGGCCTTTGAACCAACCATTAGACTTCTATGATATCAGGGAGCAACTTGAAGGTATTGATCTTACCCTAAACCCTAAAGATCTAGATCGCATCCTCACTCCTGCAGCAGGAGGATCTGGTATTCCACCATCACCACCCCCTTCATCTCCTTCTTCTTCTAGAGAAAAATCATCAGAAGAAGGCAGTTCCTCATCTCATCCTTTGACAACACCCACACCTATGGCCAATCCGAACAATCCCGCCAGACCTTGGCTCGATCAAGATGTAGTGGCCATACCTGAACCCCAACATCCTTTTCCTAAACATCCAGAGAAATGGCTCCCTAAATTTGACCCAGATTCCAAGCAGATTGTTGAGGATCATATCAAAAAATCCATGCTAGCCATTAGGCTCCGTAATGTTAAACACGAAGACTTAGTGTGTAGACTTTTTCCCTACACCTTTGAAGGAAATGCCTCTACCTGGTACTTTTCCCAACAACCCCACACCATC
>WSFP011423996.1:0-22557 GCA_009831015.1 Picea engelmannii | reverse complement strand
TGTCTATGTGAAATTTTCATAAATAATCCTTTAATTTATGTGTTGCAAACTGATCCTTTTGCTTTAAACACATAACATTCACTTGCAATAAATTTCAAGTTTTTCAAGTCTTCTTCATTTTTAGATCATCATCGAGCTTCACTACTTGAGCCTCGACCGAATCTTTCTCCTCCTGTGCAAATCCTGGCACATAGTGACATGATTTACTCACTAATTCTTTGACTATGGCCCATTCTGCGAGCAACTGCTCCTTTTCTCTCTGTAGTTGGGCCTTTTCCTCCTGGAGGTTTTCTTGAAGCTCTGCTTTCTCACTTTCCTGGGTTGCTACCCTATCCTGCACTACTCTTGATTGTGGTAGGACTTCCTCTTTCTCCTACTTCAAGGCGTATGTAGCCTTATCCTTCTCTTCTTGGACTCTATGAAGTCAAACTTATGTTGCGTCTTCTAGTCTTCTCAATTGGGCTGGTTCATCCCCCAATTATGTAGTCTGCGATGAGGAAGGTGCATTGGGTACTGCGTGGGCCAAATGAACAACTTGGTGTACTTCCTTCAGTTCCCTCTCAATCCTTCCATACATATCCTCCTACTTCTCTTCATATCGATGAAATATGTCCTCGAAAGCATCCTCCATAGCTCCGTAGAACAAACTGATATTGTCCTCAGTGAGCATGGCCTCTAACTGGAGCTTATTAGTGTGCATATTCTTCCTTGTTGAAGGTTTATTCAGAGAAACCTTCCTCTTCTACTATGTGACTATTCCAGTAGGGGGGTCATTCGATGGTGCAGATTTGCATCTTCATTGCTCTTCTACTTCATCCCCTCCTCCCTGTCCTTCTGCTTCATCTTCTCCACCTCTGAGCGAGCAAGCGAGACCCGTTATATTCAAAAATGTTGTCTTCTTCATCAGTCTTTATATCCTTGACTTCCTCCTGCTTTTTCTTCTTTTTCATCCCACTAGACTGTCCGACATGATCGACTCGAGTGACTATGCGGCTTCCTATGGTGTCAGTGTCAGAGAGTTCTGCATTAGCGACATGTACAAGAAATTCCTCTGACCACTCCTTTGTAATTTTCTCCATGTCTTCCTCTGTCATCTTGTAGTACGACTGTAATTCTTCATTGTTCTCATTTCTGCACGTAGTGATGTAGATGAAATGACAATCTGTGAAAAAAAATTCTATGGGTCGGTACTGGTACAAGGTGCATAGTGTCATGTGCGGAAATGATTCGATGGAAACCTTAAATTGTTGATAGTATGCATGAAACATGGCATTGGAATGCCACTGCTTCATCATGTCGTTGGTGTACCACAAAGTGGAAAACCAAGTGGCCAACGACTCTAAGGGTTCGATCTCTAGGAAGGTGGCTCGTTTAGGAATTTTCCAAGCGAAAAATGCAATCAAAATGATCATCTAGCTGTAATGGAATTCATATCCCAAATCCTAGGCTTTGTGACAATCCTTCTCCAGCTCATTGACGAGGTAGTTCGCCGAGTTCATCTGCATTCCCTCCACACATTTTCCTGTAAGGTCCACCAGCAACCCGGTGACCTATGTGGGGTGGTTCTTCCTTATGATATTTTTAGCTATGAGTTTGAAAGAAAGGCACACTGCGTCATCCTGTATAGAGGCTACCTTGTAACCTCGTTTTCCTTTTTAGACTTCTCTGTAATCTTCCTTGATGCGTATGCCAAGGAACGGTTTGAAGCCTTCCCTGGATAAAACTATTGAGGGTCAAGTCCCTTCACACTCAATCCTGTAATCTGGTGGATCAGTGTCAGATCCACAATAATCCTTCAGTTGAGACATAGGTATCCTCCATGATAGCATGATAGGAGGAGTTTAACGCAAGCGTTAACCTCCTGATGGCATCCAAAATGTGGGATCTTTGTCACATTCAATATGGTGGACTGTGCCATCTCCTTAATCCATGGTTGTGAGAAGAGGTCGGGCTTCTTTCCAGTTGTCTTCATGAGATAGCAATGGGGTGCCAACATGGTGTAGTTATTTCAGTCTCCCAAGTTGAATTCGTTGTTCTTCAGTAGTGGGATCTGTCCTAACTGACTCACGACTACACGTATTCCTTTCAGAATGTATGTGGTGAACATGGTGTACTCATAATCTCGAGGAATTTTTTTGCGGTTAACAGTGCCAGCCAAAGGTGGAATATACTTGGGTAGGATCGACACGATCTGCTTCGCATTAGCCAGATAGTCATGGTTCTTACTTCATTGTTCAGTTACAGGGTTGACACGACCAGAATGACATTCATTTGAAGGGGAAGCCTATAGTCCCTTAGTCGACGATGCCTGGACACCTTCAGATATCGGTCTGTCAGCCATTAGCTTCTTAAGGACCTCCTCAATAAACTTATCTAATTCACTTGGTTTTCTCGACATTCTAAATTTTAAACAGACAGGTCGGGGTATACGAATGGACATGTGGGGTAGACAAACAGATGGCGAGGTCTAGTTTCAGATAACACAACTCGACACTTGGACAATTATTTGTTTATCTCAGTCAATCATGGGTAGAAAAAAAAGTGGTCCCAACACAACGAACAACGAGTTAAATAAGAGGGGCATCATAACATATTCTTCCAATGGCCAGGAATGCTTCCATCAATGTGAATCTATCCATTATGGCACGGTCTCAACATCCCAAAAGCGGTCCATCAGCCCATAAATGTGTTTTTTAATCATTTTGGAGCTTCGTTCTAATGGTCGGGGCACCTCCAACAGTCATATAACTTTTCCAGGGAGAAGTCCCATTCTGCACGGTCCTTTTGTTCCAGCGAGGTTCAAATCCTGTGAACCTACCTCCTACGAGGTTCTAGTCTGTGAATTCTTCCATCTAGTTTCTATAGCTTCTTGCAGCTTTTCCAACTTAGCTTTATTTTTATTGAGCTTCTTGCCTTCTTCCCTATGATCTGTGTTTCTCTAATTATTTCTGGAATCCTCTTTCTATCCTTATTCTTATCCCTTTTCTTAACACATCATGAGTGGACATAGATAGGTTCCTCAAGCCTTCTTGCATTCTTTCAACCTTGACAGTTGATTCTCTTGCCTTTTGTCCCTCCTATGTTGTTACTTTGTTCTATTGCTTCAACTTATCCTCTCGTTCTTCTATTAGTCGGTCTATTTTCCTAGCTATGAAATCCCTTAGATCTTGTTTTTTCTTTGTTGTGGCTTCTTCCTCTGATTTCCTTCTGATCTGATCCTTCTCAATCCAATTCTTGCCTAGAAAAAGTGGGAAAGGGGTGTTGTCCCCAACAAATTTAATAACTTCAATTTATTCTTCAATCGATGTTCCCTCAACAGTAATAGGTACATTAGTAACTCTTCCACATAGGATGATCATCTTTCCCTTAAACAAGCCTATCCTTCCTCACAAAGGTACCACAATAGGCTTTCCCAAAATTTTCCAAGTTTCTTCTATCATAATATTCACTTATGTTTCTTCATCCAAGACACAGTCTATGTGGAAGTCTTCTATTCTTGCACTTATGCGTTGTTTTACTTTCAAGATCTCTATTAATTTGACATATTTGTGAACATCCATCATTTCTTTCAACTGCGATAACATAGTCTAAACTTTCTATTTCCTTTTCTCTTTAGAACTTTCTAACATTCTCTTAGTATTTTGAGTTCCTTCATAGTTTTCTTGTCTCATGTTCATCCTTTCAACTTTATCAATCATCTTTGGACAATCCTCAACCTTATGACCAACAATCTTACAACAAATACAAATAGGATCTGTGTTAGGGCATTCCTTAGAAACATGACCCGGTCTTCTGCAGTTATAACACAATGTCAATCCTCTTTTTCTTTTAAATGTTCCCCAAACTCTTATGTACTATGCACTAGGAGCATAGTGTTGGACTTGCAATCTGCAAAAAAAAAATCTAGGTTCCTGCATCCACTTATTAGTCCAAAAACTCTTTCTATGCATAGGAATAACATATCTTTCTTCATTTCTATTAAATTTACTCAAATCAACTCTTTCTTCCGACTATGCCCTAGCCTTCAGACTAGGACATAATCTATTAAACATATTTAGGTTCATGCTTTCAAAACAAAACAAAAAATCTTATCTTTCTCTTGTCAAAGAACAAAGCTTTACCTCTTTTTGGATCTTACCTCTTTCTTCAAATCAGATTTATTTATTAGCACCAAGATTCGCAATTCAAGTAGAGTATTGCACACTTTAGTAGCAGATCTATGCACAGAGCTTCTCTTTTTCTTTACTTCAGTTCCCAGCAATCACAGTTTCAAGTTCCAACAACGGAACCATTTTTTGGCATAGGGGAAGACCCAGGTTTCAACGCTTAACAACGCACAAAAAAAACCCCAACTACTGGCCCTTTCGGAAACACCTGTGAGGCAGGCGAAGTCTCACTCGAGGTATAAGCAGGGGGGGTTACAGGACACAAGTGTGTGTAACCAGGGTGGGACACAGATCTGTGATAATAACACTTCGCAGGGTATTCTGTTAATGCTTAGGAAGTGGCATACATTAGTTTATTCACCTGATGAACATCGCAGAACATATCTAAGATAGATCTAGTGCAGTACAACAAATATTAAGCACTTCAACCATTTAGCACTTAGCACTCTGAATCGGATCTATCATTCTAACATAAGAAATGTAGTTAAGCAACACATACATATCCATTACACATCTAATCTAAGCACTAAGCAAAACATAACAGATATAACATTGCACAAAGAAAACCATAAGACACCGATGTACGTGGTTCACCCCAGTGTGGGGCTACATCCACCAACCACTTCACCTCTTTTATTATGTGCTCGAATCTTACATTCATCCACTCCTGTGCACTAATCCACAGAGTCAAGCTTTGCAGCGGACAAGATATCTGCGCACTGAGCACTAGATCCTCCTTCCCAAAACTAGGTCAAGGTACAGAGCCAACTCTCTATCAAGCACAAATCCTTAACACACATACATTCTCTTGCATGAAGCCACTTGAACTACTTGCACTTATCTCAAAAGACTAATCAAAACAACACTACTTATACCATACATTCTTCTTTTATTTATGCTTTTACAAACCCTTACAATAGGGATAAACATGGGAAAACCCCATGGGCCGACATCTCAAAACCCATTACAAAAACCCTAAAGAACCCCTTAATGGGTCCACATAGCCCGCAAAATAAGTGAGATCCACGATCTTAGCTTCGCCTTGGCGCTCCTTTCTCGACCACTGTGTCAAAGTCCAAAAGTGGTCCAAATCTGACCAAGGTTTCCTCAAAACTTGGTCGAAGGCCAACATTGTTCACTGGATATCTGTGTTATTCTTCATATCTCCATTTTTATTGTATTTGATTTGTTAATCAGTTTGTTCCACTCCTAAATACGGATCAGTCACCTAGGGTGATGTGGACCTACCTAGGTCTTCCACGTGTCACTAATTTGATTGGTGATAGTTGTACTACGTGGGCCCTGGGAGGTTAAGCAATTTGGGAGTTCGGTGTTTGGGGAAAGTTGTTGGAAGAATTTCCAGACCTCTAAAAGCCTAAAGTCCTGAAGTTATGAAGTGATGTGTCTTGGTGATGTCACGTGGGGTGATGTGGACACACAATATGCATGCCATGTTTCAGTGTGCTATGTGAGTTTGAAAGGATTATTTTTCAGTTAGAACTTGACACATGTCACCCCTTAGATTGGGCCACGTGTCCACTTCTTGGAATATTCCACGAAACCCTTAGGTGTTGATTACTAAGTGGACCCCATGGTTTTTCCACTTCGACGTTCAGAAGTAATGAAGTGAGAGTAAATTTAAATCCTTGAAGCTCTGAAGAGCAGAGTAAATCCTCATCATTCATCAGGAGGGGACACGTGGCAGTAGATCTTGTGGTCCAGAGAAGTCAAGGCATAAGTAGTGAGGTCGAGGAATTCTAGAAGCCTGAAGGTCAGATTCCATCATGACCATTGATCACAAAGGACATGTGGCGCCATATTCCATATTCTAGAGGAATGGTACTCCGAAGGATATGATTTGTAGTTTGTTGTGAGTCAACAACTCCCGGAGGGCCGAAGTTAATATTGACCATTGATCGAAAGTTGACAAGTGGAAGAAAGAGAGGGGATATTCAGTGGGTCGACACTTAAAGATATTGGTAGTGAAGTGTTTTGTAAATCTTTGAATCCTAAAGTCCTAGAGCTCCTATCCATCGTAGATCTAAACAAAAAGGAGAACCATTGATCTGTATGTCCTCTGAGTATTTGGAGAATCAACGTTCGGGGAAAATGTGTTGTAATGGAGGCAGATCCTCCAAAGCCCCAAAGTTATGGAGCCCTGGAGGCACGAAGCAAAGGATAAGTTCCTATTTTTTAGCACTAGGTCACATCCCCTGGTCATATGAGTTTGAGGGCCGAAGGAAAGGGGCTAGCGCCTGAAATTTTGTTTAAGAATAGGAAAGGGATAGATTGTTCAAATATCCATAACTTCCTACTCAAAACTCAAAAATTGAGCATGGAAATAGCCATTGGAAAGGTCTTGGATAGTAGAAGATAATTGTTCACCCAAAAATTGGTTATGAATAGTCAATTTCTCAGAAAATCAGTAGAAAATAAATATGATATATTAATGAATCGGAATGGTTCATGTTTTCATGAAATTATTAAGGATAGTTTTCCTGACAAAGTTCTGTTGGCTACACTTTTTTGAAGAATTAACAGTTGTCATTTCAGAGTCAGCATAGAGTGTAGAGTGATGGAGGATGCTCAGGTAGTATTCAGTCAAGAATATGAAATCATAGGGTTGAATTTTCAGTTGGATATGGAAGGAACCAACTCCAATGGACATGAAGGAGAAAAGGAGGAAGACATAAATCTGGTTGAGACCCTCAGAAAATTGTAGACGGATGTCCAGAGCCACAAGGTTGATAATGAGAGGCTTATGAAGGCCAAGGAACAATAGGAAGAATTCAATATGAATTTATTGAAAATCCTAGAAAAAATTGAAAAGAAGTTGGATAAGGAGAGTGGCTATAGAAAATCAAGAAGTCACGGGACCCCTAAGAAGAAAGGAAGATCAAGGAGTGGTAGAAGACATCACCATAACTCCAAAAAGAATTCCCATAGGAGATAACACAGTAGCACAAGTACATCTCATGTCAGAAAGCATAGGATATCTAGGGTGGATGAGTTGAAAGGAGATATGAATAAGATCAATCCACCTACTTTTTATGGAGAGCACAAGAAGGATGAAGATGTTGAGACACAGTTGTTAGGCATGAGGAAGTACTTCCAATTGCATAACTATTATTCCCATGCATAAGGAATAATTTCCATCTATCAGTTGAAAGGAAAGGAATCCATGTGGTGGGATCAGCTTGTGCAAGTGTAGCACATCAGGGAGAAAAATGTGACTTGGACTCAATTCAAGAGGCATTTTGAGAAGAAATACCTGACTAAGAGGTATTACGATAAAAATATGAAATATTTCTTTGAAGTTAAAATGGGAAGCATGACTATTGATGAATATGAAAGGATATTTTTAGATTTGTTGAAGTATGTCTCCTTCATCAAGGATGAGATAGTGAATATTCAGAGATACTTGAGTGGGTTGTTATGTTTCATCAGTGACAAAATCCAATATGACGATCCCAAGACTCTGGAATAAACTATAAGGAGAAAAAAGTGATTATATGATTAGAAAAAAGGAAATCCTACTTTCCAGAAGGCTTGGGAGGACAAGAAGAAGTTTAATAAGGAACAAAGGTAGAAGGGGAACAAACAACCTTTTTTCAGAAACAATCCTCAAGGACAACCATCTTTTAGAGAGCATAGAATGGTTTACGTAGGTGGGAACAGGCCAAGGCAGACACCCATTCAATGTTGGGTTTGTAAAGGTGACCACAAGTATAGATAATGTCCTCACAAAAGTGTTCGATGGATCTATGCAGCCCTGGACAAAATGAAAGCAAATTTTCAATCACACATCATTGAAGTAGAAGGTATGATCAATAACCATGCCTTTACTATTTTTATAGATTCAGGAGCTAGTCATAGTTACATAGATCCTAAAGTTGTGGAAAGATTTATTTTTACAAGAATAAAGCATGAGAAATATTGTCTAGTACATCTGTCTACAAGATCCAATAGAAAAGTGGTTGAGCTGTCAAATCATGTCTAGTGGACATGAATGGGATAAGTACCAAGGCGAATTTGAGAACCCTACCATTGGGTTCATATGACTGTCTAATTGGTATGGATTGGTTGGACCAACACCATGTTTTATTAGACTATCATAATAAGGAATTTACTTGCTTAGATGAGGGAGGGAACCCAAGAATAGTCCAAGGAATTCCTAGGGAAGTTATTGTCCAAGAGATCTCAGCAATGCAGTTGAAGAAGTGTTACAGGAAGGGCTGCCAAATATTTACAGCCCATATGGAGGAAGCACCTAAGGATAAGGTGCCAAATATGGTGGATCATGCAGTCCTGAAATATTTTGAAGATGTGTTTAAGGAGATACCAGGACTACCTGTTATATCCCTAAATTTATCTACACATGCATACATGGCCTTGGCCCTCTTACTTGCATATTTTTCCAAAGAAAAGTTGAGTAGCTCTTCTTAAAAAACTAATTTTTAGATGTACGTGCCCTGCACCATTAATTCTTGCATACCTATGATTTATGAACCACTATAGCTAGTGTACATATGCATAATGCACCATTACAGCCCATGTATGCTTGCAAAAGTTGCAAAAAATAAAAAGTTGCAAGGAATTCATTGAATTTCACGGGCTATTCGAGGTTTCCCAACTAATCCACCTGTTATAGCCTATCATTCAACCGAATAACCATCCTTTTGGCATACAAAAGGAGGTGTTGGGTTCTCATTTAATACCTAAGAATAAGAACAGTGAAACTTTGCTCGATTTCACTTCCCCTCCTTTCCCAAGATATTGTTTCCTTTTGTGAGAAATTGCCTCAGCATTCCCTCATCAACCCCTTATTCCTCCATTCATCCCATTCCCTCCTATAGAAGATATTAAAAGGTTGAGAGAAGAAGTTCATACAAGGTGCACTTGGAGCATGGTAAAGAGGATCCCAGACCAGGTTCGCGAAACGGTGGTCGACTTAGATTGTAAAGGTATAATCTTTGTGTTATGAATAAAAGAATTACATTTTCCTATCCCAAATGATGGTGTCTTGAGTACTTTTATCAATTTATGCTTGACATTCTAACATATAACCCTTTATATATGGAATATCATGTGTGTAGATCTTATTTTTTCAATCTTTGGATGCAGTTCAACCCTAGGAGGAGACGTCCAGACAGTAGAAATTCCAATCACGACGAGATCATCACCAGACGTGGGATCAGAGGTATAGTTACCCGATCTCCTTTCTCTTTTCTTTCTTTATATTGGTTTTGGTATGTTTGGGGTGGTATTGAGAATTAATTATATTTTAGATGGTTATTTGTTCTGTCTACATTGTAAACCCCAGTGTAGTTAAAGGGGGGTTATTTCCCACTAGCAGAACTGGTGACCATACTGGGGATAGCCTCTAGGGTTTTTTAGGGGATTTTGGGTTGTTTGATTGGTTTGTTTTTCTTTCAAGTTTATTTGAGTTTTATGAGTTTGTCAAGGGATTATGGTCACCTTCAAGTGCAAGACTGACTGATATTTTCTTTTTTGGAAAGATGCAGAGGTGTACGCGCCCTGTCTTGAGTCAGCCCGTGTACATACGCGCTCTGTTCAGTAAACAACATGCGTACATACACAGGATGATAATGCAATAGCCCACATCTCTGTTTCAAGAATTTTTTTGAAAACGAGGGATTTTTCCTCTTTCCTTATTGAGGTTCACACTTCTCAGGGTTTTCTTGGATCAGTCTAGAATCTCTTTTTATAGCCATAGCCTAGGTTTAGAATTTAGTTTACTTGTCTTCTTGATTTTATTGTGTTTACTTTTAAAAGGGTTTTGAGAAATTTGTTGAATTGTAGATCTACCTTCTTGGTTTCTTGATTGATTCCCTGTGATCCGAAGTGGGTTAAATATATTTTTCAGTCTTGTTTTAGTATTCTTTTTACCCCTTTTACTTGCTTTGAGAAAAGAAAAAAATATTTATTTCAATTTTTCTCTTTAAGGAAACTTAAAAAAAAAAAAGATTTCCTTTTCAATTTGGTAAAGTAGTTAGAGTTGGTTATTTGCAAAAAAAGGGAAAAGGAGTATGTTTTTTAAGTTCTTTCTTGATTTCTTGAAACATAAGTGTCTTGTAGTCAAGAGAAACTACGTTTTAGGTTTTCTTTACAAGATATTGAAAAAATTAGTTAAAGAAAAGTTGGTTACAAAGAGTTAGTTATATATTTTCTCCTCTTTTTCATCTCTTATAACAGCACTAATTTCACGACCATATCCCGTGAGTAAATCAAGCCATTAAAAAGAACGCTTAATCTAAAATAAACTAGACTTTTTTTGTTTGTAGGGTCAACCAACTAGTTTAGGGTTAGGGCCTTGAATTAGGTTGGAGAGGAAACTCTTCAAGGCCATTAAACAAACATTGGAGTCTGAGTTAGGGAGTGTTTAAGTCCAATGTCGTAAAATTTATCCAGGACCCCCCTCTAAAACAGGGGATAAACACGAGGTCGCATGAGGAAAGGAAGTGGAGATAACCCCTCCAAAGTCGAACTGAACGTAGTGAGGAACACATATTGAGGATCTGTCTTGGGAGTACTACCAACTGCATTTTCCTAGGGATATTTGTGGACCTTGAATCCATTCAAGATCCTATGTTTTCTTCCATACCACTTTCTCTCGATACCCTCGATAGGTTTCAGACTTGTTATCCTTCTCATTGCGATCTGCCCGACTGTCGATTGTACCCTCTTGGTGACTAACTGGGAGATGGAAACTTAGTTTCCCATATTCTAGGGAATTAAATGGGTGAATTCGGGGGTATACCGTGGTACTTGGGGCATATGTCGGGTCATGCTTCGTAGAGTATGCCCGGAAGGTGCTCTCGTGTTCGAGTTTCACTTATACCAGTTAGTTTCTCTAGTGTTGACTGGAATAACTGTTCTTCCTACTAGAGAGTTGACTGCTTGATTTGTCTTATAGGAATTTTTTTAGTGTGTGCTTGGTGTTTAAATGCTAGTTAATCCTTACTGTGTTGATTGATATTTTCATAAAGTGGAAGATCAAGAGCTTCATCGGTCACAAAGGCTTCAGGTCCTGTCGTCGGTTGCATTAGAGCCAACTTCGCCACCATTACGGTGAATACTTGACCAACAAGGGTTGTTCGAAGTGACCAAGCTGCAGGAAGTTGTTTACGAGCATGCTCTATGAGGAGACTATTAGACTCTGGAGGAACCTACTGTTTCTGAACTTGGGGCGGAAGCTCTTGTGCCATCCAACCCACATATCAACAACTTGTCGACATCAATATTAGTACATGTTGTACCTCCTGAGGTGACACTTTCTGATCACCAGTTAGTTTTACAAGTGGTAATGGAAGAAAATGTTTCTACTTCGTTTGGGATTCCACATACTCTCATTTCAGCTACTACCAAAGGGGGCATATTTCCTCCTATCCCACCTTCACTAGTCTGAACCACAGTGGTATTGACTCCCTCTACTTCGGGCAGTGGTCTGATATAGTCATCGATGAAAACCAGTACTCCATTTACACAGAGTGTGATGGGCCCTCCATTCTCATATGGGATGTCTGACTTCAATTTGAACTTAGTCCTTACCTACTCCACCTTACAAACCATGGGTCTGGGCGAAGGGAGCTCAAGCGCTCTTATGCAAGGGTCTACCAGGGGCACTTCAGTCCCATTTAATGTTATCCCTTACTATGGGGGTCATATACCTCCTCCGTCCCCCTCGCCCGATAATGCTTTCCAACAACCTATCGGGCCAAATGTTAACTACATCTTGTTTGGATCAGGCAGCTTAGGACCTTCATCTTACACAATGTCAGTGGGATCAATGTCATTCTCTTTGTTTGTCACATTTAGGAACAATAGTTTTTCTTCGGTTGTAGTCTCGGCTAGGGGAAACCCCAGTTTTGGACAACATAACCTGGTACAGGGTACTATTGCTACACAGGGAGCGACGGTAGGAGTTTTCTCCTCTCAGGGGCTTTGGAATCCTTGGCAACGATCAGTTCCCTTGCCAAGGATTTCGATCGGGGGTAACCCCTTCCATGCTCAATGGAACCCCGAGCAGGGCTTTGTACCTATGCCTGTTGGATTAGCTGGGGGTATCCCCTTCCAAAATACTTGGAACACACCGTAGGGACCAATCCTCGCACAATCCATGTCATCCAATTACAGGATTTAGCCGATGATATCCCAACAAATGTAATTTCCATACGTTGGTCAAGGCCATGGTTTCTACC
Source organism: Picea engelmannii (assembly GCA_009831015.1). Lineage (NCBI taxonomy): Eukaryota > Viridiplantae > Streptophyta > Pinopsida > Pinales > Pinaceae > Picea > Picea engelmannii. Next base: position 10,169 of record WSFP011423996.1, on the reverse strand, counting down.
AAAACCCTATCTAGCAGTCCAACTTTTCCTGGCAACCTGGTGCCAATAAAACTCTAGGACCCTCTTTTCCTATACATAGTACTCAAACTAAACTACCGTTTCTAGCAACACTACATCTGCCAGACTTGTCAAGATTGCTTAATGACCCAATTTGTCATGATCTGCATTAGCCCCCCATGTTGACTAAGTTGCCTTCAGATATTCCAAAATTTGAAGGCAAGCCTGGTGAAGATCCAGGTGATCACGTGACAACCTTTCACTTATGGTGCTCATCGAACTCAATGCAAGATGACTCCATCTAGTTTCTCCTTTTTCGATGCAATCTTATCGATGGTGTCGCAAAATGGTATATTGAGCTCGACCGATCGAGGTATTCTTACTTTAATGACTTCGCGATGGTATTTTTGAACCATTTTGAGTTACCCGTGAGATACAATGTCGGCACCAAATTGTTGGCCAACTTTGAGGAGACCAAGGCCGACCATATCTCTAATCACATATGAGAATGGCGGTGTCGAAAGAGATTGATTAAGGTCTAGGTCCCTCCTCCTTTCTTACTCGAAGGGTTCCTAAAGTCTTTGGTTCCTTGCATCTCCAAGGACGTAGCAACTTCTAGAGTGTTTTCATAACATGAGGCGATAATGAGAGCACAGCAGTTTGAACTAATCTACTCTTAGTCTGACATGATCTATGAGATTTTGTCGAATTCACAACGGTCTATCCTCGACAAGGACAAGAAAAATTCTAGACCCCATGCCGATGGTATTTTGGGCTCATCACATGGAAATTCCACTGATTTGTTGTCGAATCAATTGCAACAATTGTCGATACAATAGGTTTTGGCCAGACAGACCTCGAGTTCGGCTGCTCCCCCTACCCAAACATCAGATGTACATAGTGTGCAATTGACAAACCCTAATGCCAAACAACATCCTAAGGTAAAGAAGAAACAACGGAACAAGAAGGGTAAAGGGGACAAAAAGGCTACTAACAATGTTGGAGGGGGGGAAACCGAGAAGAGGAAGTTGAAGTATCCATGTAATCTTTGCACGAAGGACCACCCGAATCATCTGTTCCCTCGACTTGAAGAAGCTCAAAAGCTATTGGCACAACAAAAATTTGCTATGCCGACGAAACCATTTCCACATGGGAAAAACATGGCTCAAGCTTCATCATCCTCGAGTATGGAAGGGGGAAGTTAGGGACCCCCTGCGACTACAAACCCGACCACAAATGTTTACATGATGAAAGTTTAGGCTCATATAGTGACCAAGGCCCGAGATTACGGAATGCTAGAATCTATCAAAAAGGGAAAAGAAGCCACAAACCCATCGATTCCTCTCCATATTGAGAGGATGATGGGAGAAAGAATGACATGCATCCTGAAAGGTGCGTTCAATAAAGATTCTCATAATATGAATGCGAGGGTTGCCTAGAACTACTCCATTGTGGAAGATTTGGCACAAACCCCTTGCGCGATGTCTACTTTGGAAGTCCTCCAAAGTTTCCCTTCACAGAGAAAGGCTCTGTTATCCTCCTTGGGATTGGCAGAGACTTGTAACCCAGGAGCGATTGTTCTTTATCCAACCGACTTAAAACCTCATCTTCCTTACCACGTTTCTTTTTAGATAGTAGTGGCTTACACCATGAAATATTTTACTCGAAACATCTTATGTACAGTGGTTGATGAGGGCACATCGACTTCTGTGATGTCGATGGCATGTTGGAAGGCCATTGTCCAACCTGATTTGTCTTTGTCACCTACGTTTCTTACGACGTTCAATGGTTGGTCGTTCATACCACATGGAATCATTCCTTATTTCCCCATGCAGTTAGGAGGAAAACCTATGTGCATCAAAGTTGAAGTGGTCAATGCGCCTCTCGACTAGAACCTGTTGTTAGGGAGGAGTTGGAATTATGAAATGCATGTAGTGGTTGCTACATTTTTTTGGGTCTTGTGTTTTCCACACAAGGGATGGATTGTAACCATTGACCAGTTTTCCTTCTCCTGCCCTGACCTTTCATAGGCGGCATCCATGATATCGATGATTGATAATCCTCAGCCTGAAACCGTTAATTTAGGGGTTGGTTTGTGTCCATCATTGATGGGTAATTTTGATTACCCGTCGCCTTTTGGCGATGCCAATATTATATCGGTTGTCCCCGACCAGCCTAAGGATGAAATATTTCAAGTGTCGTCATTTCAAATGACTTACTTTCATGATCTATGGACTCTTCCTTCCCATTGACGTCGATGGGAGGGATAGAGAATTCTGGCATGGTCATGCCCTTGTCTGCGGTTGAGTTTGAGTACAACATTGTCCAACAAGCTTCGGTCGACCCTGATACAACTCCTGCATAAGATTTAGATCCAATTCTTGAGCCTATTTGGGCTCATAGTTCTTTTTCCACTATAGATCCTTTAGACCTGGTCTTTCCCTCTGATGAGGTTATTCTTGAGGCACTGACTGGTCCAGACAGACCCTGGGATGATCTTCATCATAGATCTTACTTTCTTCTAGAGGTGGGAGAAATTATTTCGACCGTGAATGGAGATAGGTCTTGTCCTATTAATCCTCTAGCTACGCATGTAGTTTATGACGAGGGTAATATGGTGAGTATCATTGAAATGATTCCCATAGATATCTCCAGAACCCCTAGCATTGTGGAGAATGTTTTCATTGGATCATACTTCTCCCTCAAAGAGATTTGAACTTATACTGAGCTATTTAAGGAGTTTTGCGACATTGTTTCCTGGTCTTAAGAGGAAATTTCAGGAATAGACCCAAGAATCGTCGAACATGAAATAACAACTTATCCTGACGCCCATCCAGTCCAACAAAAGTTTCGTCCAATGAATCCTCGAAAAATGGCAGCAATTAAGGCTAAAGTAGAGAAACTGCTTAAATTTGGTTTTATCTACCCCATGCAGTTGACTGAATGAGTGTCAAACCTTGTTCTGGTTAACAAGAAACAAGGTATGATTCACGTGTGCATGGAATTTCATGAATTGAACAAGGCATGTCAGAAAGATAATTTTCCCACCCCATTCATCGATCAGATTGTCGATGAATGCGCATGATGCAAGGTCTTTTCATTCATGGATGGTTTCTTGAGATATAATCAAATTCAGATCAAACTTGAGGACCATCATAAAAAAACTTTATTTGTCCTTGGGGCACGTTCACGTATCGTAAGATTCCTTTTGGCCTCAATAATTTTGGAGCCACTTTTCAGCGGGCCATGTCATTTGATTTTCACGACCTTAGACATATAGTTGAGTCATATCTTGATGATCTAGTATCACACTCTTGTAAGAGATTTGATCATCCTGCACACCTCCAACTAATCTTTGAACGATGTTGCTACTATCGGATTCGCTTGAATCCTAAAAAATGAAATTTTTGCGTGACGTCGGGTTGTTTCTTAGGTTTCATTGTTTTGGAAACAGGGATCATGGTCGATCCTCTCAAGGTTGAGGTGATAGTTCAATTTCCTCCCCCATGCACAATACCCCAGCTTCAGAGCTTACAGGGTAAAGCAAACTTTCTTCGATGTTTTTTCATGAATTATGCCGAGATCACTAAAGGGTTTATGCGTCTCTTGAAAAATGGTCACTCAACTCTCTTTTTAAGCATTGAAACATGCCCTTACGTCTTCCCCTCTTCTCCGACCTCCCGATTATAACATAGATTTATTGTTGTATTTGGTTGTTGAAAAGTTGACCACTGGCATGGTCTTGGTTCAAGAGGATGATCTTCTCTAGGAGCACGTTATTTATTACCTTAGCCAAGGCCTAGTTGGGTCGGAACTCAACTATTCTCACATTAAGAAGCTTTCTTTGGCAGTAGTGCATGTTGTCCAGCAGTTCCATCATTACATTTTTCTTCGTAAGACCACTATCATCGCCATTGTGAACCCTTTCCAATATGTGTTAACACGATGGGTCATTGGTGAAAAAATCAGTAGATGGATTGTAATCCTCCAAAAATTTGACTTCGATTTTGTTTCCGCAAAATCCAAAAAGTTGTTGGTATTTTCCGAACTTATTTTGGAACTTTTGGTCGAGTCTAGTGATATCACGCCCGAAGAATCGCCTATCAAAGTAGATCTTTTTCTAATCGCATCTTCGGATCCCTGGTATGGAGATATAGTAGTATATCTCTATACTTTGAAGTGCCCCGCTTCTTCTTCTTATGATGAGTGTTGACGAATTTTCCATCAAGCGCGAAACTATCTCATACTCGATGACACTTTGTATCATCGAGGTGTTGATTACATTCTTTGTCGGTGCCTTATCCACAAAGAAGAAGAGCTCATTCTAAATGATTGCCACACTAGAGCATGTGGTGGTCATTGTTTTGGGTTGGCAAAAACCCAAAATATTCTACGTGTCGGTTACTTCTAGCCCTCATCAATCAAGGATTTCATTGAGGCAGTCAAGAAGTGTCACCCATGTCACATCTTCTCTTGGAAGATGTGGGCACATCTTGCTCCCATGTTTCCTGTCATTGTTGTTGGTCCTTTCACCAAGCAGGGGATTGATTTCAAAACATGTCACCTGGCCTCAGCCAGGGGGCATCGTTACATCATCGTAGTGGTAGACTACTTCACAAAGTGGGTTGAAGTTATGCCAATGTTTAACAATGATGGTGAAACAATAACTCTTTTCATTTTTAATCATATAGTAGAAAGGTTCAACATCTCAAAGGAGATCATCACTGACCATGGCAGTCACTTCCAAAACAAAATGATGTCCAAGTTATCATCAAATCTTGGGTTGAGGAAAGAACATTCGTCACCCTATTACCCACAAGTGAATGTTCAATTCTAAGCTGTGAATAAGTCCCTCAAGACTATTCTTTAGCGGACGATCAATTCTACCAAGTCAAATTGGAATTTGATGTTGTACTCGGCGTTGTGGGCCTAGCGAACGTCTTTGAAGACTGCCACCAGTTTCTCACATTTTCAACTCATATACGAGCTGGAAATAGTCTTACCTATTGAGTGTCAGATATCATCTTTAAAGTTGGTAGTATAATTACTTCCAGACACTTCACTGCTTGAGGAATGCCTATTATATCTTGAGAAGCTTGATGAGCAGCGTTGTGATGCAACCTCGGCCAATGAGGCTCATAAGAAATGATTCAAGTGTCAGTATGATCGGTATGTTCGTCCTTGTATTTTCTTCGAATGTGATCTTGTCCTAGTCTATGATCAAGACAAAGATCCCCTAGGGGCAGGAAAGTTCAAACCCATGTGGTTCGGACCATTCATAGTGAAAGAGGTATTGAAGAAGGGTGCTTACTGTCTAGTTGAATTTGAAGGAAATTCCTTGGCGAAGCGTAGAAATGGGCTCTACCTCAAGAAGTATTACTCTTAGGTTGGTTTCCTAGGTGACTTCTTGTACATATGTATAGTTATTATACAGTTCTTTTTTTTTTGTGGACGTGTAGTTATTTATGTCTTCTTTTTCACTGTGGCATATGTCAAGTGAATCAGAGGTGCATTTTGGGTTCATGGACGGTGCTATCTGACACACTTGAAGGCTTGCTTCCACATCTTGGGTGATTTTCACACCTAGAGGCTAGTCGATATCTTTCATAGGTATTTGTCTAGGTGATACCACAAACAATGTTGTCGAGTATAGCACAGTGATAGAGATGCTTTGTGACACTTTGTCACATGGAATTTCACACCTCTGGGTCTACCTATATTCTCAGTTGGTTGTGTCCCAATTAAATGTATTTTACCACGTATATGATCCTACTTTTCACCGAAATTTCCTTAGCGTATGTCTCTTAGAACGTTACTTTGATTACATTACATATATCCATGGTCCTAGGATATTTAATCACATGACAGATACTCTAGCTAATCAATTATTAGATTGGCATGTTGCACACACATAGAAAGAGAAGAACACACATACACATGTACATACATTTATAAAAAATGTGATCCATAAGACAAATAAGATGTATATATATATCAAAAGTGTTACGAGTACATAGGTGGGCGTGAATGCCTCAAAAATAAGGTGCAGTATACATCATTGGGATTATGCCCTCAAAAATACATGTACAATGGTGCCCTTGGCACATATAAAATGTATAGCCTATCTAAGATCAGGGCCTATTGGCCTTGCCATAATGAACAATGGTGTTGGCTAAACGACGGAAAAGATGGACCCAAGTCTATGTCTCCCCCACTACATGAGGCTGCATGGAAGGCGGGAGATCCTCGATCTCGGACATGGGTATTGTGTGATTGAGTGCAATAAGTTTGCATTCCACTCGTCTCAAAATTCTCTTAGCCTCTCCAGCTAGAGGTCCCCCCGTGGTTGCTAGTCTGTTGGATATTGTTGGTCTCGCCTCTGGTGGAGGACGTCGTCGAGTCCTCGCGAAGTCTACTAGGCTCACTAGTCCCACATCTGTACATAAGAATGATATATTTAAAACCAAATAAAAAATTAAATAATATTAAAAACATGTTACCTATCTCTCCTTGCTCCTCTCCAAGAGACATGGGCATGTCAGAATCCCTGAAAAAATTGATCTCGGTGTAGGGGTAGTCCTCTATCGTTGGAATCTACTATTACCACTAGTCAAAAATTGTGTCATCGAAGGCCTCTATGGTCCTCCCTCCCCCCTGTCCTGGCATCAATACTATCCATCAGCATACTTCTGGGAAGGAGGCCACATGCCCCCGCACCATCTCTCTGGGAATAAGGTTGGGTACTCTCTCTCGAAGAATGAGCATAGAATAGTACCAAACCTAAAGTTTTTGTGTTGCATTGCTAACACTCTGTCAGTTGTCTCTTTACGCATGTGAGCATGGTCATACTCTACTCAAAAATATTTTCCTCCTAGAAATGAATGGCAAAATGCATGTGTGCCCAAGAATCCTGGTGAAGGGACGCGGATCCAGTAATCCTCCCAATCAGTAGCAAGATCACTTGCAGAGTCAAACTCGTGATCTTGTGAATAGGCACCTGAGAACCTACCTTCTCTATGTCAGCTTCATAGTACATCTGAATGTAGTCCTCAATGTTAAAATGCCCAGGGGGAAATGTCCGCAAATTGATTGGTTCCCCTCTCCTCAAGATATCAGTCAGGAAGTAGATGTCCTCAGTCATTGGAGTCAACGATTGTCCCTCTATCATGAATGCATCTGCATCCGGATGCCAGTAATCAACTAGGGAGTTCAGTATCCTGGGTTGTGCCCTCATAAAATGACATTGGATGAACTTTCACAGCCCGCATTGTTTCAATATGGCAATGGCAACAGGGTCCTCTTCGACCAGTATATCAATATCCTTCTGTTCCCTCTCCCTCTAGTGGACATACATCATGTTCCATGGAAATTTAAAGGGAGTTAGATCTTGCTTTTTAAAAAAAATTTCCAACCTTTTGAGGGTGTACATGGGTTGTTTTGGCCTCAGTCACGTATGTATGAGAGTAGAGTGTTTTCTACCTGAGTACATACGCGGGTTGTCCTTGGATATCCCACGTACATGTAGGGCCGCTCTTTTTAAGAGATCACGCCCCCTCAAAAACAAAAATAAACTCATGAAACACTAATTGAAATGTAAGAGGGGTGCATTTGTACTTACTTGGTCCAAGCGGAATTTTTTTTTCGTCCACTGAAGCTCCTAGAATCAACTTCTTTAGCAAAGGGTCGTTTTCTCCTTTTGGGTAATTTTCAAATTGCAATGGTGAAAATGAGCCGTCAACTTCTATTTATAGAATTTTTTGGCATTTTTTTTCCACTTTTTTGACCCCCTTTGTCATTTTTCCTGGCTTGGAAATCACTTGGTTCCAATTCGGAGTTTCTTATTGGATGTTATGATACACTTTTTATTTTGGTTTGGTAACCTTTTAGGGATGGGCCAATTTTGGTATCCTTTGGTAAAAGTCATTTTTTCCAACTTTTTGCATATAAGTTAGGATTTCACCTCCACTTTTTGCATCTCCTTATCTTTTCTGGTTTTCCATAGGATCGACCCCACCGAGGTGCGACACAGAACCTTCATTGTTTCTCTAGAATTTTCATAATTAGGTGGTAGAGCCTACCTCTACATGGATTCCCTAGGTATACCCTTGTTGCATTTTAGCGTCTATGCTATCAGCAATGACTATAGGCTCAGGAGTCCTTGTTAGTCCTATCATGATTATGAGATTGAGCCTCATTCATTTGGTGCACCATCATTCTTGGCCTCACCCTCGGAACTCCCAAATGAGCACACTTTGTTGTCTTTCAAGCTCACTTTACAATTTGAAAGAAACATTCGATGAGACTGTATTTAAATTTTTTGATCTTGTCTGGATTAACTGAGAAAACTAGCCCCCTGAAGTCTTCTTTAAGCCCTTTTTAGACTCTCTAAAAATGAAAAGATTGTCGAGTGATCTTGTTGTCCTTCACACTCACCAAACTCAAATTTGAAGGCATGTATGTCTGATGGTAGTTTATCCCTTTTTTGGTCCGGACGGTTAATTGCACGAATAAAGGTATGCTCTAGGAACTTTGGTTCGCTAGAAGAGTATTCTCAGGCGTAAGTTTAACCCTTTTTCGGGCCTGAGGGACTAAATTTTTGAAAAAGGAACATTCTCCTTGGTTTTGGTTTATCACCTTTTCTAGGCCTTGGAGATTACTTATGAAAAAGGAACCCCCACAAAGTCCATAGTTAATTTATTTTCAGACTCCCTAAAATTGAAAAGATTGTCGAGTGACCTTGTTCCTTCAAACTCGTTAAATTGGTCTAGAAGAACATCTACTGGCATTATTTTAACCCTTTTTCCAGCCTGTAGATTATAGTGGAAAAAGGTACACCTCGTGAGATTCGTCTCGCCAGGAGAGTTCTCCTCGGTAACTTTTATAATTTTTTCGGTCTAAGGAGACTAAACTTAGAAAAAGGTTAAGCTATTTTCAAACTCCTTAAAATTAAGAAAATTGTTGAGTGATATTGACTTTGTCACACTAGTTAAAATGTTTTTGAATAGACGTCTTTTCAGTGCAACTTTACCCCTTTTTTGAACCGACTATACTATCTCCGAAAAAGGTACTCCCTGGAGTATTCTTTATCATTTTTTCAGACTCTCTAAATGTGAAAAAACTACCGATCTTTTCTTCTATCGGCTTGTAAAAATTACATTGAAGGGGGTTTCATTGTGTCTTTCCTATTCACATTTGCATCTCTACATCTTTGGCCTAATGTCGGCTCCATGTTGCTCTCAACTAAACCTTTGAAGCATGCCTTATGCGCAAGCCTTGTAGCACTTCTTGCCTCTGCGACATGACACCTTGACCCATGGAGGGATTTTCCCCGAGTGTCCTTTTCCTTCACATGTATCCTTTCTCTGAGCATTAGTATGTTCCTTGCACTTTGAACTAGTATGCTTGCTTGCGACACTCGATCCTCCTTTATAACATAGCATTCTTTTATTCTTTTTCAAGATCTTAAAAAATTGAAAAAGACAAAAGAGTTTCCCTTGGACAAAGCACATCTTTTTGTTTTTTCATCAAGCATTGGGATCTAGTATGACCTTAGGAAGTTGTTCTCGCTACATGGAGCCGTGTTCTCCTCCGTTTGGTTACTCTTCCAAACACATGTAGATTTTTCGTTGCCTCTTACATCGTGAACTTATGTCAATGTCATGCTTCCTGAGTCTGATCATCTTTCATGTTTTTGTCCAATGGAAGTTTCACCCAACATGAGTCATCGTTTCTGCAGTTTGTCTCTTGACCTCTTGAGTCGGCCATCCCGAGAGTCCAATCAAGTCTTGATTCAAAATCGATGAATTTCTCTGCTTGATCATCGATATCCTCATTTATTTTCCCGATGAGTTGTCAAAGACCTCAGGGTAGTGAAGTCATACACTCACATTGCACTCCTACCTTAGTTTTTAATATATTGAAGGTGTTTCTCAAGCTCTGAAGGCCTCATCTCCAACCATCGGGCATCACTAGCTTCTTGAAGATGGATACTCTACTTTTATATATTCGATTGATTTTGAGATGTAGATCCGTTGTGTATTTCTCATGGATACACTTTATATAGTCATATCACATGGATATGTAGTGTATTTTATTGGAAGCCATGATTTATTTCATCCCGAGCATGGGTATGCCTGCCTCGGACAAACAATTGTTGTTTTGCAGATGGCACC
>ML864295.1:11624-22557 GCA_009831015.1 Picea engelmannii | reverse complement strand
GTTGCATTCCGACGATTTCCATAATTTTGAGTTATTATGGGTCATATCTTAATTAAATTCACTAAGAAGGTCATAATGGGCATATTACTTGGAGAAACCTCTTAGTGTAATAGCTCATCGAAATCGGGAGGAAGAGCACTACAAGATAAGATGATGAGAAGTGACTTTTAGTGGTCGGAGAAGCCATCAAGATGGATAAATCACTTTTTAGAGGTAAAATTGTTAATTAATTAATTAATTAAGTGATTTAATCAAGGAATAATAAAATAAAGTAAAAGTCACTTGGAGGGAAAAGGTCAACAACGAATTAGGGTTTCGAGAAGCCATAAAGGAAGGGTAAAGCAACCTAATTCATTATGCATTGTTATGATTTGATGTTGAAAGTTCCCAGAGGAGGAGGAGAGCCGACCTTACTGTTTTGTGGATTTTTGGAGGAAACCACCACCATTGATCGATTTCGATGTTGAGAGACACACCCTAGCCCATCAAAGATACCAACCAAGTATTTCACCGTACTTTACAAGAGTATCCATTGCAGAGTGCGTAGCTCAGCGAGTGAGGGCGCAAGTCAGTTTGAGGGTTTGGAGAGTTGCACGAGATCCGTATCCAGATTGAAGTTTCCTTCCAACCCATTTGAGATCTAGCCAGGGCGCTTCTATTGAGCCAGCTATCATCAGATTCTGACGGTGGAATCTTGCAGATCGACTCATTCATCCATTTAGGGCGCAGCTCTTCCGGACAGACATTTGGTGTTGCATGCAGAGTTTCAAAGCAGATCCGGGCAAATCCTTCCAACCCATTTCCTTATTTGGCGAGACGATCGTTTTGATCCATATAGCAGCAAATTCCATTGGTGGAATCCTTTGGGGCACATCCAATGCCCCAGGAGGTGCGCAAACCCCCCAGGGGTCCAGATCCAGTGCCTCAAAGACCAAATTCGAGACCCAACACTCACCCATTTCCATCTAGAGGCCAGGGCGCTTCTTTTGCAATAGTTTCCAGCGTATTTCGATGGTTTGAACTTCCAGACGAGTTTTCCAGCTAGTAGCGGTTACCGTACTTCTCCGGAATCGCATATTTTTGTTGATCCATCCGTGCAAGCATCAGATATTCTATTATCTTCTGATCACGGGTAACTTTATGTTATTTGATTATATTCCAGTGTTGATCCATGAGATCTAGCTGACGTTTATATTCTATATTTTCCAGTAGGTTATTGTATTTCCATGCTTGAACCGTATAATACATGATATAGGGCAGTTGATGTTCTTTACTTCTGCATACATCCTTTATATGTTGTTTAAACCATAAATACGCAACATGAACATGCAATAACCAACATGCACCTGCAATAACTCACATGCACATGCAATAACCATCAAGATCTCAAACATACAGCTGAAACGCATCCAAAAACCCCCAGTGTATCAAATCTGCAAGACAGAACATTTGATCAGTAGCAAATATCTTGATCAGCGGGATCAGGGATATTTCATATGGGGACTCTTGTTCTGCAGATACACTGTAGTACTACAAGCCTCTGCCCATAAGTAGAATGGAAATGCTTGATCATGTAGCATCGATATTGATGCACCATGGCCATGTTCTTCCTCTCTACAATATCATTCTGTTGTCGGTTGTAAGGAACGATCAACTGCCTCCCGATACCCTACTGGGTATAGAAATATGCAAACTCTGTGGAGGTATACTCACCTCCATTGTCTGACCGCAAAACCTTGACCTTCGTTCCTGTCTGGTTCTCCATAAGAGCTATAAACTCTTGGAACCTCTTGAAGACCTCACTCTTGGTCTTCAACAAATAGATCCAGGTCTTCCTGGAGTGGTCATCAATGAAAGTCACGTAGTACTCACAACCACCCAAGGAAACTCATGACATCACACACATCAGTGTGTATCAAATCTAGTACCCCAGTTAATCTATTGTCACTGTTGGGAAAGACAGTCTTGGTGTACTTCCCAAGAGTACACCCTTTGCATACCTCCTGAAGTTCAATGCTAAACTGTGGAAAACCTATCACAATCTCTCTCAGCGACCTCAAAGCTCCATGATGCAAATGAGCTATCCTTCGATGCAATAACTCACACAACTAACTGTTGTTGTTGCTACTAGCCAAAGCATGCAATGGCTGAAAACGAAATGTATATAGGCTCCCCTCACGTGTCCCAATCACTCTGCCAGAAGTGGTATTGGACACCCTAGGGTGAATGAGGACCTTTGTCCCTCTAAAGGAAACCTCAAACCCCCTATCCTGAATGGAGGAAACTGAAATAAGATTCTTCTTCAACCCAGGGACATACAATACATCCCTGAACACCAAGGGTAGCCTCAACTCCCTCTGAAAGGAAATTGTGCCATGCCCAACCACTCTGACTATGGTGTCGTCTCCAAGCACTATCTTGAACTTGATCTCTGGATCTCTGAGATCAATGAAGTGCTCTCTGACACCTGACGTTTGACTGGATGTTCCATTGTTTATGTACCAAATGCGAGATGGTGACTCTACTGTTGAACGACAAACTATCAAGGAGCACTCCCTCTCAAACTGAGAGGCAAACTCATCCTCCTCTGCTATCGCTATTGTACCATCCCACTTTTTCTTCCTGTTGGGACATTGTCTAGCATAGTGTCCCATCTTGTTACAAGCAAAGCAATTCATTTTTCTCATATGCTTCTGCTTCTGCTTCTCACCTCCTCTTTGTTGCTACTTGGCCCCACCCTTGGGACCCTTCTTGGTCTTCCTCTTGCCCTTTGCCAAAAGAGCAAGATGACCCTCATCATCCCCACCACGCTGCTGACTAGTGGATCCAAATCCAACTCTAAGCTCCTCCTGCACAAAGTCATCCTAGAGCCTCTCCCAACTGGGCATATGCTCTCTAGCCATGATGCCTCATACAATACTCTCCCAAGTTTTGGAGAAGCCATTTAAGGTTGTTCTCACCAACTCAGAGGGATCTACTATCTCTCCAATCGCTGCCAACTCATCACGAATCTGAGAAAATCTCGTGAGGAAAGAAGTAATTGAATCAGTCTTCATCATCTTGGTGCCCCTTAACTTCTCCTGGAGCACCATCTTTTGGTTCTAGTTAGGGCTCTAGTAAAGACCACACAAGGATTGCCACATCTGAAATACGAATTCCTTACCAGATACATGAGGTATGATATGGTCCTTGACCACATCAAGGATAGTCCTCTTGGCCCTGATGTTCCTCTTCCGAAACTCAGCCATGAGCATTGCATCTGTAGGAGGAACCATAGGATTCTCCACAATAACCCATCAACGTATCCACGTTACTTTAAAGAAAGGCAATATTTGACCTACCTTTCGAAGAAGACCAATTCCAATACAATTTGGTCTCAAAATAACAGCAACCCCTGCAATCACAATACAAAATGTTCTCTCTGAGAACCCTATAAACATAGTTCCATAGAAGATCGAACTAGAATTCAATGAACCTTCCACAATTCGAAAATTTTGTTAAGTACTTTGAAGATAGCACTACTTTGTTTCTTCGACCATGAGAACATTAGGAAGAGAGCATCCATTGAAACCACTACATACAATAACGAAGATGTAGCTTTTCTAGATTATGCTTTGAGGACAAAGAATCCTTGAAGGGGGAGGCAATGTAACAAACAAAAAGTACATATAATAATAATAATATTCAAAGGGCACATATCTAAAAGACATGTCTATTCACATATGTGATAATTCAATGTATATTTATACACAGCATTGCATGCTATGTTAATCAATCAATCATATTATATACTTCAATACATTATAATTAATCAGTATGGATTCCTTTATGTTATCATACCTATTTTGGATATTGTTATATGAACCAGATTGGTTCATTACAACACAATTCCTAGTAGTCAGACGGGTTGTTCTAGGCCTTAGTCGCAACCTGCCTCTTATAGGCAGCAACACCTTGCGCAGTCCAACCCTTCTTCTAGATCCTCCTCCAAACAGTCCTCTATATAGAGTTTCCTCCATTCAGCCTTGACACACTTACATTATTTGTATTCAAGAAGTTGGATATAATTTCCTTCTACATTTTTCTTCCAATTTTACTCTCCACTCTAAGGGCTCAATCCTCAACTTGTAGCTTAGATCAATACTTTATATTCTACATCTTTCTTTCTATAGTAGCGACTTTTGCACTCCCACATTGTATCAACACTGTTGTACTCAACAATCTCATTGACCTACTTTTATGGTCATTTGTTGGACATTGATAAAAATATCTACTCTTATCTAATCATAACATAATTGTCTAATAACAAGAGTTACTAATCCTTCAAATCTTATATCAAACAACAAAAAGTTACAGAAGCTTACCTATTGCATTTTCCCATCTCAAACACTTGAAAGATACCCAAACATCCCTATGGAAGATAGTGACAAGCTAATCCACAAATGATCTCTAGTTGTAGCACTAGTACAACAATATGATCTACAAAACAAAAAGAAGAATGGATAACACTATGACATCAACATAATTGCCTAATCCCCCAAGATACATCACTTAGACTAGGGATCTAATCTCCAAGATGATCTAATCTCCAAGATCCCACCACATTTACAATATAGCTCCAAATATCGTTAATATACATAAAAGTAGATCATTTTGACAAAGACAAATATCATCATCTTCACTTATGCAAATGAAAACTAAAGAAGCAACCGCCAAGCCCCTTAAAATAGGGCTCCACACTCCATTTCATCAATATTTATTATTTCTTTTGGTCATGTCCATAACAATGTCGATGGGCTCTTTTCAAGACTCCTAAGTCTCATTTAGTCACCGCTGAAAAGAGTAACTCCTACAGATTGTTCTGTCATACTCCTCACTTCCCAAACTACAATCTTCACTAAAATGTAGGCAAAGGCAAATTCTGGCAATCAGTTAATGATTTGAAACCTGGTCGGTGTATCTTTCATCATTCCTGAGTCACGACCTTCACATATGCTTATATTTCATGTCTGAAGTTAAAAACCTACAACCATTCCAAGATCAAACAAATTTCACATGCAAAATCTATCTTTCAAATCATCATGACATCAAGTCTTGCTTCAGGAGGTAACAAGTCCAGTCTTGTGGTAAGTTTCACTTTAATAATTGAAGCATTTGAGCATGTTGCAAAGGGTCCTTTCTTCATTATGAAAACGTTTGCTTGGAATTGTACCTTTTGCCTAATTTTGCCTTGGTCATTGACATGGTTTCCTAGTAAGTGGGTCACCCTTGGGGAAAGGGTTTCTACTGGGAGGTCTCCTTTAAGGGTCATCGTACCATTCCCACTCATTGATTACCATTTTCCACACCTCTTCCCTTTTGTTTTCTCATCTTTTGGGTTTTTGAGCTCATTGACCCCAAGAAGGGATTGTACCAAATTTCATGGGAAGAAGGGGTTGAAGGCCCAGAGGTGTTGTAAATGAAACGCTTCTCAATAAAAATGAAGGAACTTTTAAAAAGTAAAACAAATAATCGATAAATGTCCCGCTTGATGGGGGAATGCATTTGCAATGTCTTTTAATTTCCAATGCATATGGCACTCAATGTGTTCCGAACTTCAATCGACATTGCGATGTTGTTTACTTTACATTGCACATAGCACTCAATGTTCGTACCATAATGTTGCATTGCAAACGAAGGGATGAAGCACACCCTCCACAAAGGCACCTGTAAATGAGACAATATGAGCCCTTGATATGTCAAGAACCCCATGCCCAAAAGTCATACCCCCATCCACCTCACATTCACTACATGACCTAGAGAGGGCCTTCTTGGGAAACTTTCCTTGAGTTGGGGATTGGCCTACCCAATAGGGCACCATGACAACCCTCCCATACTTAAATTTGGCAAATTTTATAAGGTCTTTGAGAATTTGTTTAGTTTGAAAAGGGGGTATTTGATGAACATGTTTGGGTGGTTCTTTTATTAAATATGGCTTACTTGGCATGATACAAGTGACTTGTCCATCTTTGGAGGGCGTACTTGTTTGTCTTTGCAAGACATTGCCCGGTGAAAGTTATTCATGGAGGAATGAACCCACTTGGACCTCGATAGGGGCTTGAAAGCCCATTGGTTGGATGTAATGCCCCACTCATTGGAGGGATAGATGTTGAACGTTGCACCTTGGAAGACGGCCCTAGCACATGATGAAGGCTTCGAACCATGAAGGAAGAATTGAAGAATTTTGAGGTTCCTAAGGCTTCCCAACAGGTTTGTCTTTGACCTCATGTTGGGCATTGTTTTCAAGGTATTTTAGGACTGTTTTAGGAAAGCCACCAAGTCTGAAATTTCTTCCCATTAAATCTCCCCTTAAGCTTGCGATTTTATGCTCTTTTAATGCCTCTTTGTGAAGGGTTTAATTAGGATAGTTTTGTTGTCCAAGCTAGCTCATCCACATGCATTAAAACATAAAATACTCCTCTAGGATCTTTACACCTAAATACTGAAACAAAAGAATGCAAACCACAAGATCTTTGCACATGTATTTTTGGTCAATGTGACCCTGGAAAAAACCCCATGGGGAAAACAAGTTGGAAGAGAAATTGTATTATGGAGATCTCAAGCAAATGATACAACAAGGAAATAATACAAAGGAATCTGATACATATGCTAGCTCCTCTCAAGCCAAGCAATAGAGTTCCTTGGAATGTGCACCACTATTTTCCTTGATGTGCTTTCTAGATGAAGAATGTGCCTCCTCTCTCAAAATGCGCCCTTCATTTGCTTTGGTGCGCCCCCAACCTTTTCCCTTGCCTGCTATGGTGTGCCCTCTTGCCAACAAGTGTGCCCCCTCAAGCATATGCGCACTCACTTCTCACAAGTGCGCCCCTCGAGCCTGCTATAATGTACCCCTTCCTCTCAATGGTGCACCCTCAAGCATGCAAGCTCAAGCTCAACAATGGTGCGCCCTCATCCCAAGGTTCCCCTCACATGTCCCAATCACTCTGCCAGAAGTGACATTGGACCCCTAAGGGTGAATGAGGACCTATGTCCCTCTGAAGGACACCTCAAACCCCCTATCCTGAATGGAGGAAACTGGAATAAGATTCTTCTTCAACCCAGGGACATACAATACATCCCTGAACACCAAGGGTGGCCTCAACTCCCTTTGAAAGGAAATTTTTCCATGCCCAGCCGCCCTAACTATGGTGTTGTCTCCAAGCACTATCTCCAACCTAATCTCTAGATCTCTGAGATAAGTGAAGTGCTCTCTGACACCTGACATTTGACTCGATGCTCCATTGTCCATGTACCAAGTGCGGGGTGGTGTCTCAACTGTTGAACAACAAGCTATCAAGGAGCACTCCCTCTCAAACTGAGAGGCAAACTCATCCTCCTGTGTTGTCGCTGCAATACCACCTTGCTTCTTCTTCTTCCTCCTATTAGGAAACTGTCCAGCATAGTGCCCCAACTGGTTACAAGCAAAACATTTCACTTTGTTCATATCCCTCTGCTACTCACCTCCTCTTTGTTGATGTTGCTTGGCCCCACCATTGGGACCCTTCTTGGTCTTCTTCTTGCCCTTTTCCAAAAGAGAAAGATCCTCATCACCAACCTACCACGTTGTTGACTAGTGGATCCGAAGCCAACTCTAAACTCTTGATGTATAAAGTCATCCTAGAGCCTCTCCCAACTGGGCATATGCTCTATAGCCACGATGCCTCGTACAAAACTCTCCCAAGGTTTGGAAAATCCATTTAAGGTTGTCCTCACCAACTGAGACGGATCTACTATCTCGCCAACCGCTGTCAACTCATCACGAATCTGAGAAAATCTCATGAGGAATGATGTCACTGAATCAGTCTTCATGATCTTGGTACCCCTTAACTTTTCCTAGAGCACCATCTTTCGGTTCTGCTTAGGGCTATGATAAACACCACACAAGGACGGCCACATCTAAAATGTGAAGTCCTTACCAAATAAATGAGGTATGATATGGTCCTTGATCGCATCAAGGATAGTCCTCTTGGCCTTGATATTCCTCTTCCGGAACTCTACCATGAGCACTGCATCTATAGGAGTAACCACAGGATTCTCCATAATATCCCATAGCTCAAGTTCCTCCAAGATGAAGACTATCCTGGTCTTCCACGGAGACCAATTTCTAGCCCCCGCTAGCCTATCCTCCACCCTCAAACCTGCCACCAACATGGCTGCCATCTGATGCTAAAAACTGATGCTAATCTGACCAAGCAAAACTGATGCTAACTGTTGCGAGGTGAAGTAAAAATCTGCCAACTGTTTGCAAACTAAATCAGCCAACTCTTGTGCCCTTTGGCTCTGTTACCATGAAGAGTTTTGAGGTTCCTAAGGCTTCCCAACAGGTCCGTCTTTGACCTCTTGTTGGGCATTGTTTTCAAGGTATTTCAGGACTGTTTTAGGACAACCACCAAGTCTGAAATTTCTGCCCACTGAATCTGCCCTTAATCTTGTGATTTTATGCTCTTTTAATGCCTCTTTGTGAAGGGTTTAATTAGGATAGTTTTGTTGTCCAAGTTAGCTCTTCCACATGCATTACAACATAAAATACTCCTCTAGGATCTTTATACATAAATGCTGAAATAAAAGAATGCAAACCACAAGATCTTTACACATGTATTTTTGGTCAACATGACTCTGGAAAAACCCCCATGGGGAAAACCAGTTGGAAGAGAAATTGTATTATGGAGATCTCAAGCAAATGATACAACAAAGAAATAATACAAAGGAACCTAATACATATGCTAGCTCCTCTCAAGCCTAGCAATGGAGTTCCTTGGAATGTGCACCCCTCTTGAAGAATGCACCCCTCTTTTCCTTGATGTGCCTGTTAGATGAAGAATGTGCCTCCTCTCTCAGAATGCGCCCTTCCTTTTCTTTGGTGCGCTCTTTGCCTTGGTGCGCCCCAACCTTTTCCCTTGCCTGTTATGGTGCGCCCTCTTGCCAACAAGTGTGCCCCCTCAAGCATATGCGCACTCACTTCCCACAAGTGCGCCCCTCGAGCCTGCTATGATGTGCCCCTTCCTCTCAATGGTGCGCCCTCAAGCATGCAAGCTCAAGCTCAACAATGGTGCGCCCTCTTCCCAAGGTGCGCCCCTCTCTTCTCCAAGCTTCATCTTCTCATCTCCTTCACTCAACTCTCTCAAGTGAACAACGAATGTGTTTTTTCCACTTTTCTCTCCTTTAGCCTCATCCTTAGGGTAACCTAGGAAACCAATAGACAAGATTACATCTAGGCCAAACTCCAATCAATGGTGGAGATTAAATCTCCAAAATGACTTAAGTCTCCTAAGTCACTTTATGTTATTAAAGTCACTTTGTGACTTAAGTGAAATAAAGTCACTTTGACTTTATAACATAAAGTAAAGTGGTGAGGGTCAAATATTTCCCCCTTTGAGTTAGACACTCAATAACTCAAGGGGACCACTTTCCAAGGTACCAAAATCTCAACAAGGATGGTGTCTCCCTCTTATGCCCAAACATCCCTCTTGGGAGGCACGACGTCACATTTTTAATGGAACGTTTGGCATTTCTGGCACACTTGGTGATGTTGTGGGCTTGGAGCCCCACTCTATTGCTTGATTTGGGGATGATGTGGCATTCTTCTAGCTTGACATCCTATCCTTTGGAGCAACATTGCCAAAGCGTGGATCGAAGCAGAAGCATCGAGAGCGTCATTTTCCAAAAATATCGAAGCGGTAGCGTCTTGAAAGCATATATATATATATATATATATATATATATATATATATATATATATATTAAAAAAAATAAAAAACATGCAGAAAAACAAATTAGCTGCAGAATATATGAAAACATACATATTTGTGTTACTTGTAAATGAATACTACATTATTATGAAGTTAGAAATGCCATCAATACTCCATAGTATATTAATGATTATATCGAAACTTTGAAAGAAAACATTATGAATAAACAAGCAAGGATATTTAAATGACAAACAATGTTCCACCATCGCTTATATTTGATTCCACATCATTAGTATCATCCTTCATCCATTGCCTCTTGTGTAGCCTTTGCTTCTACCTCAGTCCTCTAGGGACATCAGTCGACACCACCCAATTTTGATGAAACTACCTAGTCCTGGCCTTAAAATATGGTAGAAAAAGCTTAACGTGCCTAATGAATGATTTTGGTTTGAGTGAAGGGTGCATTTTTGCTAAGTCCATGACAAAGGAATTTAACAAACACACCACCAACATTGGGGTACATAAAGGGCTTGGTGCTATTTATTAAATGTCAATCACATACCCTCATACGTGATAGAATCCAATGAAAATGTTGCAATCCCATCAATCTTGAAATCCTGAAAAATATTAACTCTGCTAAATTTTGATTGAATGGTGTTGAAATAATGTAACTGCAAAGTGTATTCTAATTATTATTGTGGTATTATTCATTAGATCAATCCCCTATTACGGATTGATCATGTCGGCTATTGTAAAAGACCAAATCCCCTTTTGCGGATTGGTTAAAGTATAATTGTAATAGGCAGAATAAGAAATCGACCCTAGAATATATTAAAGGTGGTTATAACCACCCAGAAGCAGAAGTCGGCCCTGCCAGTGAAGAGACACTTCCACACATGCCAGAGTTGTATAAATAAGGAGGCTAGCGCCTCACTTAGACACACACTCACTTGATCATTGAGAGACAAGTTTCGGAGTTGCAGTTGGAGAAGAGAGAGAGAGAGAGAGGCGCATTCTTGGGAGAGGAATTTTTGTATTTGCTTGAGTTATCTCTTGGCATTATATTGGCTATCTATAATAAGGAAGTTTTGCTGGGTTTTCTCCCCCATGAGGGTTTCCCAGGATAAATGATGTGTCTCTTGTGATTGTGTATTTCTCAGTGATCCTATCTTATGTTATTGTTATCTAGTGAAATGCAAAGAACT
>ML864292.1:0-16319 GCA_009831015.1 Picea engelmannii | reverse complement strand
TAGTACTTTGAAGTTGACTTTTCAAAGTAAGAGCTCTGAGAGTGTTGTCACTTTCAAACATATCTTTCAATGTTTTATACATATCATAGGCAGTCTTCAGATTGACAATCCAAGGCAAGAGGTGGTCTCTTACTGAGTAGATGATTATTTTCCTTGCTCTGACATCATCTTCTTTTCTTACTTTCTTTTCTAAATCAATCGATGTTTCTGGTAGAGTTTTAGTGGTTGTGTCCAAGAGATCTTATTCTTCAAGAGTGATTAGAAGTTTTGACTTCCAGGGGCTGAAGTTGCTTGCTCCATCAAGCCTATCTTCCATTGGAGTTTTGTTCTTCATATTTCCTTGAATCCTTGTGGACTGGATTATATTGGATTTATGACTGCCAACAATTTATTTGATAGTGTCACAAAGATGCTTGCTGATTCCGAACAATGTTTCTTCAGGAAACCAAAAATATTCTGCAGGAAATTTCGGCACCCTAGAAACCCTAGGGCCAAAAATCAAAATTTCTCGGAATTGAGTTCTGAGAGCTTCTGGAGATGCGCTGGAAGAGGCCTTACTCTTCTATGTTGAAAGTAGCTTCAGTGTCCAAGTTTTCAGGGACTGAAACACCCAAAAGAGAGGGTCGTACAATTTTTTTTAGAAACCCTAGGAGGGTCGTACAATTCTACAGAAGTGTAGTGATGACTGGTAAAGGATGAGACTTGGTAGATGCTTGTGCAATGGGTTCTTTCAAGACCTAAGCTCTGATACCATGTTGATTTTCCATAAGCTAGGTTAAGCATGTTCATTTAATTTCATCATGTCTTAACCATAAACAAGAATGTTGCAACAACCAAGATCACAAGAAGAAACACCATGCACAAGAACACAAGATATATCCTGGGAAACCCTTCTCAATCAAGGGAGAAAAACCCAGCCAAATCCTTTGCTATATTATTCAAGAGAAAGACCTTTCACCACCAAGAATGACTTAGCACACAATAGGGTGCTTAAGCCCTAAAAGACTAGCACCCAAGAGAGGTGCGCACCTTAGGCAAAGAGAAGTACTTGCTGAAATTTCCAAAACACACAAGAAGGATATGATTCTACAATGGAGAATCATCTCCTACTTATATTAGACTTTGACCAATTTAACAAGGGCGTCTATTGGCACAACAAGGCCGACCTCTCTAAGTCAATTATACTTTATCATTATAATTAATATTCTCAGTATTAATTATCTTGCTTATATTAATTATATTAACATAGGGCCGACCTGTACCCTTTACATAATAACTAGGGTTACAGGTAGGTCTGACTCTTGAACAATATATAGCAAAGGATTTGATACACCCACTAGTGCTCATCCACTAGGGGCACATCCATAAGGATGTCAAGACTCTGATTCACTGCATTACACAGATGAACCAGGTCTTCACACGTTCACCTGTGCTCGTCCACAGGCACGTCCACTCTACAGATCTGCTTTACCACTGCCACCAACAGGAGAATCATCTGGAGTCTTCTCGTCAACTCTGCTGCTTAGAGGAGGCCATCACATCATCTTCATTTATGTTCACATGATGATGTGCCCAACACTTTTGGGATTTTCCATGTTCACTTTGTGCTTAGCCACAGGCATGTCCTAACTCAACAGATCGCTTTTCCATCGGATAATCATCTGGAGTTCTTCTCGCTCACGTCATGGAGGAGGTCATCTCTACGTTCCTGACTTTGGCCTAGGCAGGAACCACGAACCCTTCTTAGGGGCTTTCTCTCAGGTTTGTAAGCCGAGAGAAAGACTCACATAGTTGTTATGTTCCACATCTCATAGGTTTGTAAGCTGGTGGATGTCTCCCATAACTGCATTCATCAACATACATCTCGTGGTTCTCTCGTGGAACACATTTCTAAGACATATCGAGGTTCCCTTATGGAGCCAATGTCTTTTCTAGGACACATCGAGGTTCCCTCATGGAACCAATGTCCCCCAATACATATCGAGGTTTCCTTGTGAAACCAATGGCTTGGTTCCTTCATTCGACCATTTGAGGCACGTCAGGATGAAGTCCACATTCTCCCCTACTAGTCCACACAGGACCCTCTACGGAGAATGTCTCACGATGCCACCTCAAACATAAACACTCCCTCTCAGCGAGGGAGACATTCTCTGCCACACCAAGCTTGTCCCAGAAGTACACAAACTTTGCTTTGGAAAATGGCTTGGTCAGAATGTTTGCAGTCTACTCATAAGTAGAAATGTACTAAAGTCTAATAACTCCTCTCTGCACCATTTCTCGTATATAGTGATATTTGATCTCTACATGGTTTGATTTTTCATGAGTCTCACGCGACTTTGATAGTCACAGTGAATCAATGTAGGCTCAAGCATCTAACGAAATAAATTTGCAAGGAGCTTTCAAAGCCATACTGCTTTGCGAGCTGCCACACTAGCTGCTATGTACTCCGCCTCTGTTGTACTGAGTGCTACAGAATTTTGCTTCCTGCTAAGCTAGGAAATCATAGAAGAACCCAAGCTAAAGCAATACCCTCTAGTGCTCTTTATATCCAATGCACTCCCTGCCCAGTGAGAGTCTGTATAACCATGCAGTATTACTTCTCCACCTGAGAAGTATCTGAGTCCATAACCAACTTTACCATGTAGGTACCTCAACACATGTTTTCATCAGCCTAGTTCAATTGCCTTGGTTCACTCATGAACTGACTCAAGGTGCTCACAACAAAGCATATATTTGGCCTGGTGTTCACCAAGTACATCAGGGACCCAACTAGTTGTCTGTATATCATAGAGTCCACGAAATTTGAGTTTGATGCTCCCTCATTCAATTTCTTCAAATTTGATATCATGGGTGTGGCCATGGATTTGCAGTCCATCATCCCAAACTTCTTCAGGATCTCTATTACATACATTCCTTGTGAAAGGAAAATCTCATCATATCTTTGCCACACTTCTAACCCCAAGAAGTAGTGCATTAGACCCAAGTCTTTCATTTCAAACTCAGAAGTCAACTCCCTCTTGCACCGAGCTATCAAGTGTTATGCCCTAGTAATGAATAGATCATCAACATATAGTACTAGAATAAAATATTCATCACCAACAACCTTATAGTAAAGGTTGGGATCCGTAACGATTTTGGTGAATCCCAAGCTCAAAAAGTGTCCATTAAGTCTCGAATACCATGCATGGGGAGCCTACTTGAGTCCATACAAGAGTTTCTTTAGTCTTCACACATGGGAGTCTTTCTCATGGAACACAAAGCCTTGAGGTTGTTCTATGTATACTTCTTGCTCAATCATACCATTGAGAAACACAGTCTTTACATCTATTTCTAACCCATCATAGAAGTAAGAGAAATAGGAGAAATTTTTTCCTCATAGTCTATTCCTTCTTTCTGAGAGAATCCACGGGCCACAAACTTGGCTTTGTATTTATCAATTCTGCCATCTGCAACATGCTTAATCTTGTAGAGCCACCTGAAAGTCACCACAGACTTCCTTTCAGGTCTTATAACAATCTCCCATACATCGTTCTTCATGATGAATTGGTACTCCTCCATCATGTCATCTTTCCATACTTGCTGATCTGCAGCTTCCTCAAAACTGGAAGGTTTTTCATTAGTGATGTGACTCATTAGTGTCATGTAACCGAAGAATCTGTGTGGTTTCTTGCTATCCTTGAAGGTCCCATGGGGAGTAGCATGCTTCTTTGCCTCTTGTAGAGTATTACGAAGCTAAGCTGGCTTCCTTTTGATTACTGCAACATCTCTAAGCCCTTCCACAGGCTCTGCTGGCTCTTCTAAAGCTTCCTCCCTCTGACCATCTGAAGGGTGAATATCTAGAGGAGAGCAAACTGTGTCACTAGGAGCCTCTTGCTCCTCTTCTACAACAACATCCCATGCGATAATCTTTAGATCTCTCGAAGGTTGCCTCCTCATCGAATGTCACATCCTGACTAACCTCAATTTTTTTATGACCAAGGATGTAGATTTGATAAGCCTTCGATGTCTCACTGTATCCAACAAAGGTCCCCTTTCTTCCAGAGGGTTCCATCTTTGATCTTTTCTCCTTGGGTACATGAATGTACACCGGGCAACCAAATATCCTCAGATGCCCTACTTCGGGCTTGACATCAAAGAATGCTTCTTCAGGAGTCTTGTAACCTAATATGTAGTGAGGGCCCCTGTTTTGAATGTACACAACTGTATTGGTGGCTTTTGCCCATAAGAACATGGGAAACTATTGGTTATGAATCATTGCTTTGGTTGCTTCACAGATAGATCTATTCTTCGTTTTGGCAACCCCATTTTGTTTAGGGTTTTAAGAAACTGTTAACTACCTCATAATTCCTGCTCTTAGAAGAAATCATCAAAACCATGGGAAGTAAACTCTCCTCCATTATCCAACCTTAAGACTCAAATGTCTTTTGTCTGGTACTCAACCAAAGCTCAAAATTCCTGAAATTTGCTAAAGACCTTAGTCTTGGCTTTCAAGAAATATATCCAAGTCTTACGAGAGAAGTCATCCATGAATATTACATAGTACAAATAACCACTTAAGGAGGGAGTTGACATAGGTCCACAAACATTTGAATGAATGAGATCCAACGTACCTTTAGATCGAGTGTCACTGCTAGTGAAAGATCTCTTGGCATTCTTGCCAAGCGCACATCCTTGACACACACCATCATGTTCCACTGGAAATTCTGGCAATCCCATAACGATCTTCCTTAGACCAGGAAGTGCTCTATAGAGCAGGTGAGCTAACCTTCAATGCCAAATCTCGTAAAGACTGTTGCTATTATGGACAAGAGCTTGATCAGGTCGTCAATTCAATTTGTACAAACCTCCCTCTCAAACACTAATTACTCTGGATGAATCTATGATTGAATTCTTGGACCAAACCAAGACACGTCCATCTACAAAGGAAACTCTGAAGCCTTCGTCCTCCAAGGTTGAAGTAGAAAGGAGGTTTTTCTTTAATCTTGGAACATATAGAATATCATTCATATGAAGGACTTCTCCGTAGTCCAACTGGAATGAAGTAGCACCAATTCCGTTTATTACATATGTGGAGTCATCCACAAGCTCCACAATTTGAGAAGAGACTCTTTCTAACAAGTCAATGACGACACTTCGGTACCCAGTCATATGTCTAGAAGCACCACATTCTACCAACCAAATTTCACTACTTTTGGAGATAGAGCTTGAAAGTGCTGAGATGAAACAATATTCTTTCTTGAAGTTTTCTTCCATTTTATTGAGTTCTATCTTTTTTGCTTTCTTATGGGGTTGATCCCTTTAGTTTGCTACTGAAGCATCTTGTTTCCCTTTTCTATTTCCTGGCTTAGGGCAATTAGTAGCAAAGTGGCGAAACTTTTGGTAATTGTAGCATTTTACTTTTGACATATCTCTTGGCTTATGTCCCTTAGCATAATCTATCCTTTTTCCTTTCTTATTTTGGTAGGGAGACTTTCCACCTTTTCCTTTCTTTGCGTGAGCAACAAGAGCATGATTTTCTTCTTCTGGGGAATCACTTCTAGATAAGATTTAGCCTTCTTCTTGAATACAATTAGTCCACAATTTTTCAAATGATGGTTGAGTTTCTCGAGCATTGACACCTTGAATGATTTTTTCCAATGAGCTGGGAAAACCATAGAGAGCCGTAGCAACAAGTTCTTCATCATCTACTACTTTGTCAATGGTTATGAGCTTATCTCTTAACTATCTCATAACTACGAGATCTTCATGAAAAAGGTATTGATAGTATCATCCTTCATCATCTTGAGGTTACGAAGTTGTGACTGCAATGCTCTTTTCCTACTAGGATTCTTTGTCTTAAATAGACTTGTCAAGGAATCATAGATCTATTTGGTTGTCTTCTTCTGAGATATACGAGGGAGCAAGTGATCTTTCATTGAGTCAATCAAGATTCCTTTTTCCTTTGCTAGGTGTTTCCGCCCTTATACACACTTGCAAACGTGGACTAAGTCTCAATCCACTTAGTGTGTCCTCGGAGACACAATGTCTAAGTTCAAGCCCACTGTCACCTCGACTTGAACTTCTTTCGTCTAGGCTTACTTCTAGGGAAGCCAAGGGGGGTAGACCCTAGTTACTATGTGAGATAAAGGATTATGTCTAGGAGTTAATTTTAATTGATTAAAGGTTGGGGGAAACTAGCCTATATGAGAGGCAAGCAATGCAAATGCAAACCTTTAATGCAAAAGCAAACCCTTCCCTAAGTCAACTAAGACTAGTGCAAGGGGTCAACTAAGTTAAATGGAGTTTTAGAATTTAGAAACTTACAACAAGATTACAAAAGAAACACTAGATACAAGATTTCACAATTAGGACTAGATACAAAAGAATGAATTAAACAACTATCTACAAAGCTAATATAAAGACTAACTAAAAGATACAACAAAGATACAATAGATACAAACTATACAAAACAAGATAACAAAGAAACTAACTAGAAACTAACTTGAAGTGAACCTGAATGCGCAGGTAAAGAAAGATGCTCAAAGGAAAGTACAACACAACACATCAAGCCAACAGTCCCAAACAAAGAGTGCATCCAAAGGATACACAACTCAAAGGGGATGTTTTAGTGGCATACACAAGTACAAACCCAAACAATGAAGTTTCCTCCAAAGGATGTGCAACTTCAATGGGGTTAAGCCAATTACACCAAAACACAACTTAAACTCAAAGAAAATGTTGAAATGAGGCCTCCAAGGGCTAATGCGCAACTTTAGTTCATTTAGCCAAACCCACAAGATGCTTAAAGTAAAACCTGCATGTAGGTGTAAAAGTAAAGTACTAGCAATTTGATTTAAGCATAAACCATAAAGATATACCAATGTAGATTGCCCAAGGTTGTAGTGGAATAGATTAGGATTGATTAAGTTATTAAGGTGAAGTGTGAATCCTAGACTAAGTGACAACTCAAGAACTCTCCCCGCTTGTACCAAAATAATTGTTGGGTTCTCAATAAGTGAGGAAAACAAGGCCACACCCTAGCTCCACAGGTCAATCCGAGAACAAAAGTACTCCACAAGGGGGACACCTATTTCTGTGAGACCGTCCCCAATCTAGCACCCCCTGCTTCTTCCTTAGGTTCCTTTTTTTGTTGGCAAAGTTGAGACAATAGATGGTGACATATTAACTAGGTAGATTTTAGGCCCTAGAGACTAAGGTAAATTGAGCTTAAGTAGTTAAGTTAAGTTAGATTCATTGAAAGTGATTTCAATGTAGTGTTTGAGAGAAAGTGATATTGCAATGTAAATAAAAGTACTCAAAAGATAGATGACAATAAAAGTAAAGTACTTGAACATGAAATTGTAAGAAAGTAAAAGCTTGAAAGTAAATTACAAGATATTACAATGCTTAGAAAGGTAAATTGCAAGATATAAAGAAGTACTTTAAAGATTATTAATTTGAAAGCAAAGCACTTGAATGAAAATAACTTGCAATGAAATGAAATGAACAATATAAGCAAAGTAAATTTATTATGCCTCCATGGGCCTAAGCTAACATTAGGTGATTACTTCTAGATCTAGATAATTTAAACCATTAAGCACATGAAAGAAGCAATAACCATATGCTAACCTAGCTTTACGATTTTGGGGGTTGGCTTAGCCAAGCTCACTCCAAGGTGTAGGCAAACAAAAGAAAGAAAAATACTTGAAAGGAAAACTACTCTAAACAACCACAACAAGTGCACAAGATGGAGAACAAAGCCTTCCGGTTTTGTGCACAAGTGGGTAAATAAAATGAAATGCTAAAACTTGAAAGAAACTCCTAGCCACACAACCTTGTCCTAATGACAAGTGGGGCAAACAATGAAAAGTAAATTGCTGGAAATTAAAACTAAGTCCTAGTCTTGCGATTTTGGGGTTTGGTTTAGCCAAGCTCACTCCAAGGTGTAGGCAACTTGAAAAAGTAAAATGCAGAAATTAATTACAATGAGAGAAGTGCAAGCCCTTGGGACTCCCTTGGGCTTGCGTACAATGTAAGAATGAGAATAGAAGAAGAGGGTATTTGTTACCCAATTTTGGGAGGCTGATATTTAGCTTCTTGTGGCCCCAAATGGCCTCTTGACCAAGTCTTTGGTCACCAACCTACAAAAAAAAACAGCAAGCAAAAACTTGTTGGAAATGCTGTACAAGTGACACAAATGTTAAGAATTTTTTTGTTTTTTACATAGAATTTTTCTGCAGAAAATTACATCAAATATATTGTATTGAAATGACCTATTTTAAGTGTTAGTATGCCCAAAATATGAATGAAAACTACAGAAATAAATTACATAAATGTTTAGAGGTGAAAATGGTTGGAAAAATGGTATTTTCCAGATTTGAAAATGCCTTTGCCAACACTAGAAATGACCTGCAAAATTGTTAGCAAGCTACAAGAAAGAGAGAGGGGTGAGCATATATGTTAGATCTACAAAATAATTTTCAAAAGAAACAATATAGTCAATATAGATCAACTATAATATTATTGCTAACCTACCCAAACAAAAGACTTTACTTGGTATCTCTACTCTAAGCAAATATAATGCATAAACAATAAAAGCTACCAAGTCACCTCCCAAAATAGATACACAAATAAGACTCTCCACACATCAATGGCCTCCAAAATTTTTCTATTAATCCAAGTAGAAGGTTGTTGCAAATACTTGCAACAAACTTCTCTCGAAAAGAAATGAGCAAGAATGAGCAAGACAAAAAGATGGGAGAGATGGGAGAAATTTGAGCATAGTAACAATAGTAAGAGAATTGGTGAGAAATGAGGAGGGGAAGGGTTTCTTTTATACTTGGGGAGCTAGAGCTAGCCCTCTTGGACCTCTTAGAGCTAAATTGAGAATCACAAGAGGGGGGCGCAACTCTAGGGTTAGGGTTTTGGTATTTGAGTGAGGAATGAGTTGGCAAGACAAACAAAGTAAAAAAAAGGTGAGGTGGAGGCTCTAGGAGGGCACACCTAGGGAGAGGAGGGCCCCACTCTTTTAATATTTTATTTTCCTTAGTTTCCTCAAGGAGGGGGGCGCAACTTCCCTAGGGGGAACAAATTTAAGTGGTAGTGGCTAGGTGGAAAGGGGGAATGAGGGTTAGAAAAGGTTAGGAAGGATTAATTAAAGGTTTAGACATCATCTCCCATCTTTTCTCTCACCATTTTGCTTAATTTTACAAAAAATGACATTTTGACTATGTCAATACTAGCAATTAAATTGTTGTTTTGGACTGACTTAGACTCCTCATGGACAAACACCTAACAAAACTTGTTCAATTGAGCTGAAACTTGGTCCAAGGGTGTAGGGGGTCTCTTTTCATTTATTTTGAGCAAAAATAACCCTATCAAAAGCCCAAGGACCTAGATTTTACATTTTTTTTATCAAAAATTAATTAAAATTATCATTAACTAGGTAATTTTAAAAAATTAAAAAAAACTACCTATACTCGACGAAATTCCGCAAGACTCTAGGAGATGTCTAGCATGGTCATTTACAATATTCCTAGACACTAGCTACCAAAGGGCTAGACCATTAGAACACCTTTCACCACTTTGGAGGAATTATTTGTGGGAGTGAAAAACTCAAGGGAAATTAATAAGGCTGGGGAAACGTCGGGGGAAATGTCATATATATATATATACATAAATAAACCACATTATCTTGCAAGAAAAACATAATGATATACATAATTGATGTAAAACATCCTAAACCCAAAATGAATAAAAACATGTATGAATGGTTTATCATTCTTAAAAATGGAGAAAACAACAAATTTGGTGACTTTTTGGGGGCCCGTGGCCTTCTTAGACACCCGTACAGGCCCACAAACAACCAAAACAACGTCGAAACATCATCTGTACGGGCCGAAACTCGACTAAAACGCCATCGTCCGTACTGTACGACGTTTCGTACTCGCGAAACGTCGTACGGTACGGACGATGGGGTTTAGGCCAGGTTTCGTACCCGTTTCGGAGTTTCGCTGAGTTTCTGGTACCAGGACGACACTTAGATGGAAGTTTCCTGCAACTTAGATCTGAAGCATATACCATAAACAAAAACAAGATACAATAAGGAACACCAATATAGAGCCAATAATTTCAGATCTAACCTTTATTTAAATAGTATATAGATGTTGTAACCAGAGATCTGTAGATCTGGAAGAAAACCACACTAATATCCAATCGGAATGAAAACTGCTACAATAATACCAACACTGATAATAATAGCCTTCAAAGGCACCCTGAAGAGAAGATACAAGCCTCCAAAGGCCAATAGCTACAAGAGATGAATGATAAGGTGAATCCCTGGCCCTATGCAGTGCCAAACCCTCAAACTGGCTGAGTTGCGCACTGTCCCGATGGCTGTAGATACTCTAGATTTCGACCCTCCTCTTCCTGTGCTCCAAATGACTCAAAAATCTCATGGAATTTAGATCAGGCCATTAGAACCCTCCTGCTAAAGTCTCAGGCTGAATGGTGAAGTTTTGGCCCTCCAAATGATCAAACCCTCAACTGGTTTGCGCCCTCTTGGTTGACTGGAGATCCAATATTTCGACCTCACCTCTAGAGGCCTCCATCTGCTACAAACATCACGTTAATGATATATCGAGGCAATGCAACCCCACTGGTGAAGTCTCAAGATGAACTATGAAGATTTGAGCCACCAAATGATGAAAACTTCCTTCTGCAGTGCGCCCCTCTCTTCTCCAACTCGTGCCAAACTCTAGGAAATAATCTGTTTGGAAAACCTCCTCTTGCATATACTAGAAATGATATCGTGGACCATACAAAGAATACCCAGATGTTCCTTTGCCCAAAATCCTCCTCCTCACTTCAGATCGAACCAATCTCCACAAGGTGGTGCGCCCTCTTGCTGGAAACCCCCCTTAGGCTGCTCACTAGTATTCTTCTGCCAATGGATCTGACCTCTGTAACACTGTAGAATAGTGTGGGAGTATTGTTGCACCTTCGGCACCATGCTTGGATCAAGGAAGGTGGAAATTTTCACCACCGAGTTGATCTCTAGGGTTTTAGTCTCAAAACCCTCAAAACTGCTTGTGCTCAAGAGCTCAAATGCAAAATATGATAATAATCCAAAATTCCTTAGAAGTGCACGCTTCGTTTCTTTTATACCTCTAGCATATTCTTCTCTTGAGTTAGTTAACCCCTAGGGTTAACTCCTACCTTTTCTTCACATGTTCTTTTCTTTCATTAAGTTTTCTTTTTTCACACAAAGTTAACTCAATAATATAACGTTGTGCTTAGGAAATGGCTTCTGGTTGACTTTGTCCCCATGATGCATGAGACTATAGTCTAGTGGGGATAGCTAGACTACTGAGTCTCTCCAAACCTCTTCATCAAGAGGTGGGGGACGTTACAGTCTCCCCTGCTAGAAATTGCTTTCCCACAAGCAATTCTGGACCTGTCTCCTGGAGCATCTGTTCACCTTCCCAAGTAGCATCCTCTATGGGTAGATTCTTCCACTTGACCAAATATTCCTTGATGCTTCTTTTCCTTAACTTCTTCTCCCAGACTTATAATATCTCCTCTAGTATCAATATCAACTATCCTTCTTCATCCAAAGGTGGCAATTCCTCAATATGAATAATGTGTTTACCAATGGCTCTCTTCAAGCATGACACATGGAAAACATTGTGTATTTTTCTGCCCTGTGGTAGATCAAGCTCATATTCCATGGCCCCTACCTCTCTGTTGACCCTGTATTGACCAAAAAAGGGAGGTTGGAGCTTTTCTGCACCACTCCTCTTAATGGATGCCTCTCTATACGGTTGAAGCCTCAAATAAACCAAATCACCCACCTCAAATGTGCGTTCCATTCTGTTCTTTTCTGCCTGTACCTTCTGCTGATTCTGTGCCCTTTGCAGGTGGTCCTTAAGTTCTCTGAGTATATCTTGACTTTGCTGAATCTAATCCTGAACCATGGGAGTCCTGTTGTCGCCAAATACGATATCCACAAATGAGAGGGGATCATAACTGTATAAGGCTCTAAATGGTGGCATACCAATGGACATATGATGGGTGGTGTTGTAGCAATATTCCCCCAAATGAAGCCATTTAACCCATTCCTTTTGTTGCCCTGACACATAATTCCTGAGGTAGCCTTCAACCCATTTGTTGACTATCTCTGTTTGGCCATTTGTTTGAGGATGATAGTTGATACTAGCTGTTAAGGCCGTACCTACCAACCTGAATAATTCCTCCCAAAATGTGCTCATAAACCTGTTGTCCCTATCACTCACAATGGTTTCGGGTAAACCATGCAATCTGAAGACTTCCTGGAAGAACAAATCTGCCACATGTGTTGCACTGTAGTCTGTGGCAATGGAAAAAAAGTGCACAAACTTAGTTAACTTGTCTACCACTACGAAAATGCAGTCTTTGCCCTGAGAGCCTTGGGCAATCATGTGATGAAATCCATAGATATGCTTTCCCATTTGTGCTCAGGAATGGAAGTGGTTGCGGTAATCCTGTTGGGTGAGTGTGTTCATCCTTGTTTACCTGACAAGTGGTGCACTCCTTGATGTGTCGCATCACATCTTCCTTCAAGCCCTTCCAAGCGAATCTTTCCCGTATCTGCCTATATGTCTTGATGAACCCTTGATGCCCTGCTACTGGTGAATCATGACATGCTTGTAGCACTTTGGCTTTAAAGGTTGATTTGGGGACCAAGAAAATTAGGTCCTTATGTATATGATGTCATCCATAATTCTAAATTTGTCATCTTTCACCTGTCCATCCATCAATTCGCATGAAAATCTGTTCTTTGAGTATTCCACCAAAAGGTGGGCCTTCCAGTCCACTGAGATATCGTTTCGTTCATGGAATAAACTGATGGTCTTCTGGATAAGGCATCTGCCACCACATTATTCTTCCCTTTGACAAACTCAATGTCGAAGTCATAAGCCTGGATTTTGCTCACCCATTTCTATTGCCTCTCATTTAAGTCCTTCTGATCCATAAAGTACTTGAGGTTGTTGTGATCTGTCCTCACAACGAATTTTCCCCCCTGAACTTAGCCAATACATGCATGATGGTTAGCATCTCTTTTTCATGTATGGTGTAGAGAAGCTCAGGAC
The DNA here is from genome assembly GCA_009831015.1 of Picea engelmannii. Lineage (NCBI taxonomy): Eukaryota > Viridiplantae > Streptophyta > Pinopsida > Pinales > Pinaceae > Picea > Picea engelmannii. The sequence goes on along the minus strand of ML864292.1, from coordinate 3,210 downwards.
CCCTCAATGTTCGGATTTCATAAACAATAGGGTGCCTATTTTGCATAAGCACTTCTCCAATGCCTTCCCCTGAGGCATCACACTCCATTGTAAAGGGTTGTGCAAAATCTGGTATAGCCAATATTGGACAAGTACTCATCACCTTCTTCATTTTGGCAGAGGTCAACTGTGCTTTTGGACTCCACTTGAATGCCCCTTTCCTGGTCAAATCGGTCAAAGGTGCACAAAATTGAGAGAAGCCTTTGATAAACCTCCTATAATAGCAACATATGCCAAGAAAACCCTTCAATTCTGTGAGGGTCTTAGGTGTGGTCCAGTCAAGTATAGCTTGTATCTTCTCTTGGTGTACCTATACCCTCTTCACCCCAATGATGTGCCCTAAATAAAGGACCTATGTCATTCCAAACTCACATTTGGATTCCTTAGCATACAAAGATTGCTCCTCCATGATAGCCAAAATCTGCTCTACATGGTGAAGATGCTTCTTCCAAGTTTTGCTATAGATCAACAAATCATCAAAGAATACCAAGAGGAACTTTCTCAGTTTCTTGTTGAAAACATGATTCATGCAAGATTGGAAGGTGGCTGACACATTAGTCAGTCCAAAAGGCATCACCAAGTACTCATAGTGACCTTAGTGACATCAAAAAGCAGTCTCGGGGACATCTTGCTCCCTCATCTTTATCTAATGATATCCAAAGCACAAGTCAATCTTTGTGAAGTATACAACCCCATGGAGCTCATCCAATAGCTCATCAATCGTCGGTATGGGGTATCTATTCTTGATTGTCTTCTTATTTAAAGTCCTGTAGTCAATACACATGCGCGTGGTCCCATCCTTCTTTTTCACCAATACCATTGAAGATGCAAAGGGGTTGGAACTTGGCCTAATGTGGCCGATGTCTAGTAGTTATTTAATGGCCTTCTCAATCTCGTCTTTATACTTCTTGGGGTGCATGTAAGGAGTGGTGATGACAGGTTTCACACCCTCCTCCAACTTTATGATGTGCTCAAACCCCCTATCTGGTGGTGCTCCTGGTGGTATGGGTTCAAAGACCTTGCTGTGCCTCTCAATGATTCTTTGAATCTCTGGTGAGTAGTGAGTTTCCCCTTTCTTATCCACCCTAACCGATATTCTATGTTATGTTGCATAAGCAATGTCTTCCCTCCTAAAGATGGCCTCCATGCGCTTTGCTATCACCACTCTTGGTGTGTTTCCTGTCATGCCCCTGAGAACCACCCTTTTCCCATTTTCCTCTGTGAAAGACATCTCCATGGTCTTGTAATTTGTAGTGATTGGCCCCAACGTACTAATCCACTGAACTCCAAGGATGATGTTGGTGTCTGGAAGGTCCATTACATAGAAATCTTGTGCCAAATCATGCCTGCCAAATGTAAGCTTCATCCTCGAAATGTATGTGTCACAAGGCATAGAGCGTCGCCCTGCTACCTCCATACGAAACCCCTCAAATTCAACTGTAGGTATGTGTCTCCTTTTCAATCGGGTTGAATCAATGAAGTTGTGTGAAGTGTTGATGATTACAGCTGCGTGAGACATTCTCCAGACACAAACCTGAGAGAGAGCCCCTGAGAGGGATGTGTGCTTCTAATCTAAGATAGAGTTGGAACGTAGAGATGGCCTCCTCCTTATAGAGAGTTGAGAAGAACTCCATATGATTCTCTCATGTTACGCAGTGAGAAAGGAGATATGCCGATTTGGACGTACCTGTGGCTGAGCACAAGGTGAACGTGTGAAATCCCAAAGTGTCGGGTGCATCGTCATGAGATAGAAATGAAGATGATGTATTAGCCTCCTCTGAGAAGAGAGTTGATGAGAAACTCCAGATGACTCTCCTGTGTAATGCAGTGGGAGAGAAGATCTGTTGAGTGGACGTGCCTGTGGACAAGCACAGGTGAACGTGATCCTAGTGGCTGAGCACTAGTGAAGAAGTGGTTCTTCTGTGTAATGCAGTGAGCCAGAGATATGGAAATCCCTATGGATGTGCCCCTAGTGGCTGAGCACTAGTGGGTGTATGAGATCCCTTGCTATATTGCTCAAGAGTCAGACCTGCTTGTAACCCTAATTGTAATGTAAAGGGTACAGTTCATCCCCACCTTAATGTAATTGATAATTAATGTAAAATATAATTAATATGGTTAATATTAATTATATTATGAGATAGAGAGGTCGACCTTGTTGTGCCAATAGGCACTTTTGTTGATAGGTCAAGTCTAATATAAGTAAAGGTAAATTCCCCACTGAGGAATCATATCTTTTGTGTGAGTTTTGAAATTTCAGCAAGTACATCTACTTGGGAAAAGTGCGCATCTCTCTTGGGCGCTAGTCTTCTAGGGTTTGCAAGCACCCTCTGGTGTGCTAGGTTTTCTTGGTGGTGAAGGTCTTTCTCTTGAAGAATATAGCAAAGGATTTGGCTGGGTTTTCTTCCCTTGTTGAGAAGGGTTTCCCAGGATATTTCTTGTGTTCTTGTGTATGGTTTTTCTTCTTGTGATCTTGGTTGTTGCAAATTTTTTGATTATGTTTAAGTTAAATGATAAAATGGAATGAACGTCATTCTTAACCTTGTCTATTGAAAAATCAAGATGGTATCAGAGCATAGGTCTTGAAGAACCCATTGCACAAGCATCTCCCAGTCTCCTCTCTTTTCTGTAGAATCGTACGACCCTCCTAGGGTTTCCAGAAAATCCGTACGACCCTCCTTTCTGAGATGTTTCAGCACTTAATACTTGAACGTTGGGGATAATTTTGGCCTAGGAGAGTACGGCCTCCTCCAGTGCACCTCTAGAGACTCTCAGAGTGAAATTCCAAGCATTTTGAAATTTTGGCCCTAGGGTTTCGCTAATTTCTGCAGAAATTTCAGAATTACGGTTTCTGCAACTCATTGAAGAAGCTCTTCAGCGGACCAGTGTTCTCCTATATTTCAAAGGCTTATTGTTGGCAGTCATAAGTCCGACAAAACCTAAAAGTGCTAGCCTAGCCTAGCCGCTAGGTTTTCTAGCCTAGTTGACAAGGGTTTGTGAAGAATCTAAAATTATGATAAACATAACTATGATGGAAGATAAGCTTGATGGATCAAGAAAATTCAAGTTTTCAGAAGACAAGAATTCAGAGGAAGGATTATTGTGGGTGATACAAAAAGGTGGCACTATGACTACCCTCTTCATGAAGATGTCAAGAGGATAGAGATCAAC
>ML864291.1:10501-22559 GCA_009831015.1 Picea engelmannii | reverse complement strand
CCATCTCCCAACTATTTGGATCTCAGAACTCCTCAAGCTCCCCTCCTCTGAGTCTATGCCATAAGACTCAGATCAAAAACGTAGAGCATTTCCCGGTACTGAAAAACCATACAGCCACTTTCTGACTTGCCCTTCACTCTGGCAAACAATCTATCCTCTACTCCTCTCAGTGTAACAATAAAAGTTAAAACACTAATTTACATGGAACTGTTTTCCTACAGTAGCATTAGAGTATCAATGATCACACCATTCAAAAATTGCCCAAGTTCCTCCCTGAGAATAATGTCGCAGATCCAACTCCAGAATCCAGCTCTCTAGGGGTAATCGGCATGTTGCTGCAATCTAAGCCAAGGATATTACTTGCCCTTGATTCAAGTCCATGATAGTTATGTGAACTTAGCATCACCCTTCAAGAAACAACCCTGAAGGATGTTGAAACATTACCACAAATTTCTCACACGGTAGCTGATTTGTTTTCTGCACTCGAAGCACCACAGGCTGACAATATATGTTGATGAAACCTATCTGAACAAGGAATCTTTTTTGGCAAATATATTGCAATGGAAAGTAAGATTCTGGATCCAACTGTCATTACCTAAATGAACTGTACTCTGCAAAATGCAAGAAAATACTTATAGATCTCTTTTCCTGTTCAGACCAACCCATCTGCAACGGGATTTGACCACGAAAATCAAACTTTTGACATCAGACTACTATTGGAGAGAGTTTCAGTCTCCAATTCTCAATAGTCAAGCTGTTTTCTGCAAATGCCAATCACAGCATCCATCGGAAGAGGAAATACGTTTGAAGAATCAACTCTTCAACTCTTACTACTATTGAGAGGAAGCTTCCGGAGGCAGCCTTTCCACAGGAAAATTAAACCATTTTCTTGTCATCCCTGTATACTATGGAACTTGTCATGACAATATCTAAACAGATTCATGTGATGTCAGAGTCAAAATAAGCATCCAATTCTCTAGTTACTTAAATTTTGGATCTGATAATTTCTTCAACAGGATGGCATTGAGTTGTTCTTCAGTATATAAACTACTTGGTAACTTGACAATCACATTTTGAAGCATTAACTCGTCGACTGTTGAGACACTGGCATGATGAACTTCAAGCTCTAGGTCTTGCAGTGATGTCATCAATCTGGCTGCAGGATGATTCTTCTTAGCTGACTGAATTCTGATCATGGCATCTGGACCAAGGATTCGAACTTCCAGATCTAGTGCAGAGCATTCCTTTGTGCCAAATCGTTTGACATCAGGTTTTTGAGATGAACCGGACTGGTCCTTGATGAATCCCAAATTGGTACCAGAGAAAGCAGAGTGAGAAGACGAGGATTCCTTCTTGGTAGCTTCTATTTGGGCTTGAAGCTCCTTTTTCTCAGATTCAATGTCTTGAACTCTGCTTTGAAGTTCATTAATATAGGACACAGCATCCCCAAGCAATGAAGCTTTATCCATCTTTGACACATTTGGTACTACAGCGCGAAGTGCATAGAATCTCTGATTCAGTTTCTCGCGCCGTTGACGCTCAGCTTCAACATGATTCAGAGGCTCTTCTCTACCATTTGCAGGCTTTCTTCCTCTTTTCCGGGGCTTTTTCTCAATGACAGCTTGGCTTGCTTCCTTAAAGGACGCAGCTTCTACATCAGAATGGTCAGATTCAATACTAGATCGAACTCCACCAAAGACAGCACCAGAGGAAATTGTAGGCAAGGACTTGGGCTTTTCATCATCAATACTGAGAGGTTTCACCATCTTCTCCTCCACCATATTCCGCGAGTATCCATTTGCAAAGCTCAGAGTGTGTCTCTGGAAATTGTTACTCTGGAAATCCAACAAGGGCTTGGGCTTGTCGTCCTCTATCAGGAGATCTTTGATGAATCCCTTGCTTTGATCAATGGTACAAGTTTTCTGAACAGAAAAAAGCAGCGGATTTGGGTTTGAATTCGGATTACCAATTTGGTCCGCTATGTTAGGTTTCTGAACAGCAGCGGATTGTAGTAAATTCTGATTACTGTTTTCAATGCCAGTTTTCTGAAGAGCTGGAACTGGATAAGAATTACAAGTTTCGCTGAAATCAACAGATTTTGGACCGGTCACATATGGATAAGAATTAAGAATCTCACTGCAGATGCTGGATTTCTGAGAAAGCAAAGAATTGCAGTTCTCATCAATGATAGCAGGCCTTTGAACAGCAGAATATGGCAAAGTATTAGACTTCTCATCAAAGCCGCCTCCAGGAGGTGGCTTTGAAAGGAACGGCAGGGGATTATGAGCTCCTTCGGAGATGCCAGTTTTCTGAACAAGAGGTAAGGAGGTTCTCTCGTCAAGGACGGCAGATTTCTGAGCAGGAAAAGAGGGCGGAATCCGGTTTTCCTCCAGGGCTACTTGTTTTTGAACAGTAAAAGGGGGTAAAGGGTTTCGGTTTTCTTCCAAGATGGACAAGGATTTTTGAGCAGACGAATTCCGGTTTTGGCTTTCCTCGTTATTGAGAAAACTCAAGTCACCCAAGATCGATTCCTGGGTCAAGAATGGAGACCCTGGATTCCATAACGACTGGTTATTAGTACCATAATTATTATTATGGTTATTGTTATGATTAATATTACCATTCCCGTTATCTTCCCAGAAACTAGAGGAAAAAGTAAATGAGCTCTTGGCCTGCTGCAGCAGACCCCAGTTCTCACAGACCAGATCCATAGAACCCAATTCCACAACGCCATTAGGAGTTGGAATACATACCATGGTCTGAATCCCGAACTGAGAAGCCTGCCTGGCCCTCTGGCATCCGAACGACTCCAATTTCAGCGACCCAGACAGCCACACGGGCGCGCTGGACATGAACGCGTGCCCCGGAACCCCCTCCACCCCTGTGAACGAATGCGTCATGGAGACCAGATAAAACCACTCCACGTCCGTCACCTCCTCGTCGGCCGCGGGATCGGAGGCCCCGTCGATAAGCTCGTGCAGCTCGCGGAGCACCTTCTTCCTGAGCTCCTGGTGCGCCGCGCTCTCCTTCGTTGTCCGCTTGGCGACAGCCACGGTGTTCGTCCTCTCGTCCTCGAGGGCGCCCTTGAAGTAGCCGTCGCCCCAGAAGAAGACCACGGCACCGCCGGCCTCATACGACCACTGCCAGAAAATCCCGTATGTCCACCTCTCGCGCGCTCCGTCGATCAAGAGCTGCAGCCTCTGCTGCAGTGTCTCCTGATTGAATGAACCGTTCGGGTCCCCGCCTACGTTGCTCCATGGCGGATACTCCGCCAAAAACGACGACGACGAAGACGACGCCATGAATGCCTCCACCATGTCTACTCCGCCTCCTCCTGCTTCGTTGCCCATGCTCCCATGCGCGGTTTCCAATTCCGAAAACCTCGTCTCTGGTTCAAATTTCTTCGCCCTTCCGATCTCGTCAACGAAAAACCGAGGATTTGTCGACCCAAATCGAGTGAATTCTCCTCGTCCCACCTGTTGAAAACCCAGATTATCCACCTGTTAAAATTCCAGATTTCTTCGGACTCAAGCTGTGTCTAGAACTTGTGTCCTCCCGGCTCCCGTTTCGGTGCTTTTTTTATCTCGATTTCCCCTCGCATTTCATTTTTGTCTGCCACTTATTAGAATTCCGCGTGCGGATCACATGTCGTGTGATCCGTACCCGCGTGCATAATTGCTCCCAAATTTCATTTCACCCTCCCTTTCGGCCGAATTTGGATTTCATTTCATTTGCATTTTATGGTTTTCAGGTCCCTTATACTCCATGTCCCCGTTGTTAAATGAAAAATAAAGCTTAAAGCAGAAAGTTAAAAAAACATTTGGCCCACGTGCTGTTAAAAAGTCGCTACAGATACTAAATTGCTTTCATCCATTAAAATATTTGTAATTAATTAATCGAAAATAGTAGTTGATGAATGTAGATTTGTAAGTAGGTAAAAAGGGTAATAAGTTACTGATTTCTTTCTATTAAAAATGTGAAATGTGAAATGCTAAATGAATTTTACAAAAATTCAAGCATCATTCGAGTTTACTGTGATTTAAGTTTAATGTGCAATGAATACGATAAAAAAATCCAAGCATCATTAGAGTTTTGAGTATAGTTTATGGTGGAAATGATGCTTCTAGAATTTTATTTAATTTTAAATTAATTAATTTAAATTATATGTTCAAAATTTTATTAAAGTTTTTTGATAGATTGTAATTTTAATTTTTTATATGATTAGATTTCAACCACTAAAATAAATTTATTGCAAAATTAAATTATATGATTTTAAGGTTTCTATTAAAGTTTAAGCATTATTTATGACAGTTGTATTTAGTTGTATTTGTGCTCATGTTTTTATGACAGTTGTATTTGTGCTCATGTTTGTTAATGAAAGAGATTGTTAATGAAAGAGAGACCTTGTTAATGTTTTTATTACAATTTTAAATCTCACTTATAAAATATAAAATGTTTATGTGTTTGTTGTACATTAAATAAGCTAATCTTCCAAGTATGATCAACATTTCATGTTGATTTAAGTTTATTGTAGGGGTAAGTTAATCTTATAGTAAAATGAAAAAATTTTCAACTACAAATTTGATAAGAATTTAACAAAAAATTTAAGCATGACTATTATTCCACCATAATACAAGTTTCGTGCATGATGAATGACTCCTTTAGAGTTTTGTCTAATTCTAAATCGATCTAGAATGTTAAAAATTTGATTATAGTTCCAACTCAATGGAAACTCTAACTTCTTATATCATCAAATTCTTACAATCTCAAGGAAATTTGCTACAAGATTAGACGATGTCATTTTATGCATGGTGGAACATCGCCCCCAAGAATTTTGGTCCATTTTGAAACAAAGAAGATCGTCAAAAATCAATCTAGAATTATAGATCAATGGGAACATTGACCTTCAATTTTCCCAAATTCTAGAAATGAGAGGGAAGTTTCTTACAATATTATACAACTTTGTTGCATGTTGATATTTATTAGAGAGATTGGGACTAGGTGCAAACCTAGGTAAATTTGGCAAAATAGATGCCCCCAATCACAACAACATGACCAAATACTCACTTTATCTATATTGATGTTCATTAGAAACATCCATAAAAAAATGTAGACCTTCGATGTTTCATGTGACGATAGTTGCTATGAACTATAAAATCAATGTAGGAGGCAATGTTTGGCATTAACATTTTAATTGCAATTACAACATAGTAGGGTGGAGATGTATAATAATAATAATAATAATAATAATCTAATTTTAAGGTCACGACAAAGTGAGACACCAAATTGGTGTATGAGACCCCTTTGTTTGTGGGACAAGAGACTCCCTTCGCGCAGTGATTTGACTACTAAAGTCTACAAAAATATATATACCCTACCCCCCTCTGAATTTAACTTATGACCTTTTAAGAGGAAACACACATTCTTAACCATTAAACCCACTTAAACTATAACCATATAACATAAATTAACAAAATATATTAGTTAAACAACATATGAATCATTAAACTCACTCAAACTATAGTTATATAACATAGTTCAACAAAATATATTATCTAAAAAAACATATGAAATCCCTTAATATATTAATATTAATATAAAAATTATGGTAAATCGATTAAATATTTCAATATATCAAATGTCATTAGACATCATATCTATGGAAGTATAAGTTTTTGAACTTTAAAACACTTTTATACTTTTAAATTCTCTCTACATTTTTTAATTTAAATATTAAATATTAAAAAAATCCAATATCAAATGTCATTAGACATCATATCTATGGAAGTATAAGTTTTTGCACTTTAAAACACATTTATACTTTTAAATTCTCTCTACGTTTTTTAATTTAAATATTAAATATTAAAAAAATCCAACATTTCCAAAATATAAAAAACAAGTCTTAAAACCATTAAAAAAAATCAAAATATTTAAAAAGTTTTACTGTTTTTATTATGACAAATTTATAGGAACATAAATAGTTAAAAATCAAAATATTTGACCCAGATTTTTATAATTCATATGGAAGATAAATATTTAATTTTCCGGTCCGTACTTTAGGGTTGTCCATGAGTCCAATATGGACACGTTAACTTTAAAAATAGGTACTTCTCAAACTATTCACATACTTTGCGTGTTGAGAGTGCACTTTACCAAAAGTAGCATTTCAGGGACAAAAAACTGACTTTCCCTGCCATGGTGTTCTTTCTTCATGTTGTTAGTGTCATATGAAAGACAAATCTATGAGTTTTTCTGGTTTTGTTGACATAGATTTAATATTTATTTTTAAATAAAAAGAAAGTATCAATATTAGTTGTTATTTATTTTATTATTGTTAGTTAAATTTATTGTAATCTCATTTTATTTAAATGATATAGTTTTTTTATTAATTGGATGTATACTGAGTAATTAAAAAAAAATTGTTATTCTATTTATATTTAGTTTTATAAGATATTTTTTAATAAATCAAATAATAATAATAATAATCTATTTTTAAAATTGGTGTATGAGACCTTCTTGTTTATGGGACAAGAGACTCCTTCTTTGACTACTAAAGTTTATAGAGGTATAGATACCCTACCGCTCTCTATTTGAACATGTGACTTCCAAAAAGGAAACACATGTTCTCAACCATTAGATCCACTCGAGTTATATATAATCTATTTATAATTATGAACTTGATCTTTGTTTGTGACAAAAGCCCCCCTCCACACAACCATTTGACTACATACTTTATCTCTTCTAGATTTGAACATGTTACCTTTTCGAAAAAAACACTTATACATACAAATATTGCTACATCTTTAATAATAGTAATAACATTTACCACGTGATATGATTGGATATGTTGATTGAAAAGATGAGCATGGGTGTGAATCTTCCTTATACAATGAATATTTGATATTCATTGTATGTTTTTCACCCTCACGTTTCTTTTATGTACATACAACAATGTGGCTCACATCACCAATTTGGAATCATCCATTTTTGGTGAGTGGAAGGTAGAAAAACAATCCTTTGATTCTCTCCTAATCTTTCTCTCTCATACGAGCTGTTGTCAAGTCATTGTTGGATTATCTCATTCTCTTATGTTTTATTGTTAAAACCAAAAATAAGTTTGAGGAACTTGACCCTCCTACCTAATCCTTTGGCTTATCCACTTTTCTTTATGTTTTGGCTTAAAAAAAAAATTATTTATATTAAAATTTTATAATTATTTATATATTAATTAAAATAAATTATATATATAATAAATAAAAATATTTATATATGTGTTTTTATTATAAATTGTAATTAGAAATAGTATTTAATTTTGTGTATAAGATTAAGATTAAATATTATTAATATTATTATAAAATATAAAATTTAATTAATACTTACAAGGAATATTAAATTTTTTTGTCAATCTTATTTTTTAAGATTATTTTTTTGACTTAAAACTCTTTTTGATTGGTTAAAAACTAGTCTTCCTTAAACTTAATAAAACATGTTAACAACCTAATTACGAACAACCGACAAATTATTTTAAATAACATAATTTCCCTAATTAATCTTCATAAATAACCATTAATAATAATTCTCTTCACTATCAATTAACAACTATAATTGCCACTTAATAAAACATATAATTATTATATAACTATGACAATGGATTCACTTCACTCTATTTAATATTTTTTGTGTGTCTGTTAGACTAGTATTTATTATATAACTATGACAATGGATTCACTTCACTATATTTAATTTTATTTTTTATTTTTTTGTTGTGTTGGACTAGTATTTATTATATGATAATCAAATCACTTTAATTTACTATATTGAAATGTCATGTGTATAGTGTTACTTATATAATCAATTTATGATATTTAATATTATTTGTGTTAGACTGGTATTTATTATATGATAATCAATTCATTTTAATTTACTATATTGAAATGTCATGTGTATGATATTATTATTCTCTCCATGACTATGGTATTAGATTTATTTGGTATTAGATTTATTGTTGACTATCTATTTGTTTGTCTTTGATTACAAATATTTTTCTTGCCTTCTAATGTTATATATATGCTTCATAAAATAATTATTTTTTTATAATATTTAAATTATTTTTATCATACATGTGATTGGTTGACCAATTCAATGTCTTTTGAGTGAGCTCTAATGAAATGCAATTTTTTCAATCTTAGATTATACCTGAGTTTTGAGTTTTAATCACTGAACACACACACAATGCAAATTTTTTTTCCAAACTTAGATAATCTAAGTTTGGATTTTTAATATTAGATAACTATGGCATTAAATTCATGTCACTCTAATAAATATATGTGATGATTGTAGATTTTGAGGAACTATGAGGGCTGCCCAAAAGGTTTTTCTTTGACCTCTTGTTGGGCTCTAAGTTTCATCAATCAAATATGTATTTTGTTGCATTTTAGGACAACAAACATGTCTGTTCAAATCTGCCAAGAATTATGCCCTCAACTGATGGATATATGCTCTTTTAAGGTGCCCTTGCAAGTAGTTTTAGTAACCCAATGTTATTACATGCAAACCTCAAAACATATAGCACTCCTCTAGGATCTTAACAAGCTCCTAACGCTGATTTAAACACTAAGCATACATGAAAAATGGACACAAGTATTTTGGGTCAACACGACCCTAGATAAAAACTCACCAGGGAAAACCAGTATAGAATGAAAGTATGTGTGTGTGTGTGTGTGTGTGTGTGATCTCAAGCATGGAATACAACAAGGGAATCAATACAATAGAACTTGTACAAGTAGTTAGCTCCTCTCGAGCTTTGCTAGAAGGTTCCAAGAAGAATGTGCCCAAGCTAGTGCACCCTTCCTTCCTTGATGCTCAATCCACTGAAACCATGTGCCCTTGATCCTCCTTTTCTCAATTGAGAATCCCTTGCACACAAACTATTGAGTTTTCAATGAGCTATGGCTCATGTATTCTCTTTAAATTTTTTGTTTAGTTTTTTTTGAACCATAACTACTACAGCAAACCAAGATCACAAGAAGAATAACCATGCACAAGAACACAAGAAGTATCCTGGGAAACCCTTCTCAACAAGGGAAGAAAACCCAGCCAATCATTTGTTATATTCTTCAAGAGAAAGACCTCCCACACCATCACCAAACCTAGCACACAAGAGGGTGTTGTAATTCTCATAACCTCATACCACAACTTCTGAAATCATGAGATGACACAATGATAAGTGTGTTTCCTCAATGGGGATTCACCTTTATTTATATAAGATTTGTCACATCAAATGATGTGTCTATTGGCACAATATGGTTGACCTCAATAACTCAAAATATAATTAATAATTACCATATTAAATATTTTTTTATATTAAGGTGGGGAAGACATGTACCCTTTGTTAGAAAATAGAAGATTGTGCTCGTTTTACCATTGACGATACCCTCATCACCCAACCACTAGCCGAAGCCACCCTCCGAGCACCTTGACCTTGACTAAGAAGAGAATCCTGGTAGCAATCAATAGCCAAGAGAGGCTAATGCACCAAGCAAGAAACTTAGAAACTAAACTGAACAGAGGATCCCACCCAGAATCTAGCGCACCAAACTGTTGTTGCCTGTGCAGATTTAGCTCTCACTGCAACTGCTGAGATGTGAAATAATGAAACTGGCGCCCTGTATTTATAGTGAACTGGCCAGGCTAACTGGGGTTGACTTCTCCTTCTGGGTACCAATAAATTCAATTTAAATGTATTTGCTCAGCCGACAACTTGTCTAGGGTTTCCTTCAATTCTTTGCTTCCTTTCGAAGGATTCTAGTCTCGTCATAGGTCACAATAGAGGTTCATACCTCCCGAAGCTACCATAATATTAACACTCCCTCCTAGCTAGGGAGGTATGGTCTTGAGCACAATAGACCATTCAACTGGTAGCACTACGAGCACCTGTCATTATTATCCGACTGGTTAATCTCCTATGACAACTAGTACAATATCAATTAATAGAACACACCTGTGTTTATTCCAGTAGTACGCAACTACTCAAACTTGTGAAACATAATCACAAACAGTAGCATATGTACTGTCATTTATTCTTCATAACAAACATCTGATAGCAACCTGCATAGAAACAATGTTAAGATAAAAACTGAATCATCTGGGCCAATCTTTCACTCACGTCTGTGAGATCTGAAAGAATGCCTGCCCTCAGTATAGAATATCAACAATAATCATATGGGCCAATCTTTCACTCATGTCTGTGAGATCTGAAAGAATGTCTACCCTCGGTATAGAATATCAACAATGGGATATCTGCCCCATTCTTCTCAAACAAGGAAGAAGGGTTATTTTTTATTTCTGAGCCTGGACCATTTCTCACCTTGGGCCATTCTTCCTACACTAATTAAAGTGCACCCTGGACAGAATGTATAAACCCTAAGAAATGTTTGGACCATTCCTTACCCTGGGCCATTCCTCCGACACTAAACAAAGTGTAACCTGGAGAGAATGAGTCTGCCCTAAGGAATGACTGTCCCTGATTGTTGAGCCTGGACTATTGCCCACCCTGGGCCATTCCTCCGACACTAAACAAAGTGTAACCTGGAGAGAATGAGTCTTCCCTCGAGGAATAACTGTCCGGACCATTCCCCATCCTGGGCCATTCCTCCGACACTAAACAAAGTGTAAACTGGAGAGAATGTATAACCCTCGAGGAATGTCTGTCCTGCATCAACCTCCAAAATGGACCATTCTTCGAAACTGCTCACAGCTGTGAACTTTGAAAGAATGATTGCCCGACTAGGCAGACCATTCTACTTGACCACCACTCAGAGTGACTGCCAAGAAGAATGATTGTCCTAGACCACTCCCCATGTTAACCACAATGGGAAGTTGTTGTCTATGATACATCAGCAATCAGTCTACCTCCCATGTTAACTACAATGGGAAGTCATTGTCCGTCATAAATCTCAATCCACTTTCCGAACAAGAAAGCATCTGTCCAATCTGGACTAATTTTCATTTATAAAGATAAATAATATTTCCAGTGCTCCCTCTTAACTGGAGAGTTATTTAAATCATAAAATAAATGTTTTTCAAGAATATTTTTCTGTACCTTCTCTAGCCTGGAGAATCTTCCCTTTCAGCTAAGGGAGTTATTTCCACGATCCCCATCTTCTCTCGGAAATATGCAAACTTGATTCTGGATAGATGTTTTGTCAGGATATTTGTTGTCTGCTCATTAGTGGGGATATACTCGAGCTTTACCTCTCCTTCCTGGACTTTATCTGGAATAAAGTAGTATTTGATCTCAAAGTGCTTCGACCTTTCATGAAACACTGGATGTTCATATAATCTTATACAACTCTGATTATCACAATATATTATGGTCGATTCTGGCGTCTGATCAAATAAATCGGATATTAACTTCCTTAGCCATACTGCTTATGTGCATGCTTCACAAGCTACCATATACTCTGCTTCTGTTGTACTAAGTGCGACAGACTTCTGTTTTCTGCTGCCCCAAGATATCATAGTGGAGCCCAAGTTGAAACACATACCTGAAGTACTCTTTCTATCTTCTGCACTTCCTGCCCAATCAGAGTCTGTGAATCCATGAAGTTGGATATCACTAGATGCGGTATATCTCAACCCATAGTTTATTGTCCCACGAATATATCTTAGGACATGCTTTGCAGCTATCCAATGTTCTTGTCTAGGTTCCACTTGGAACTGACTTAATGTATTTACAACAAAGCAAATATCTGGTCGAGTATTTACCAAGTACATCAATGATCCAATTAGCTGTCGATAAAGAGATGGATCTACTGGATCGGAATCTGGGACTTTCACTTTTCTTATATCTGCATTCATAGGAGTGTCCATGGATTTACAGTCCATCATTCCAAATTTCTGAAGGATCTTTATTACGTACTTTCCTTGTCCAAGGAATACTTCACCACGCTTCTGCCATACTTCTAGTCCCAAGTAATAGTGCATGAGACCTAGATCTTTCATATCAAATTCAGAGGCTAAATCCTTCTTGCACTGGATGATTAGAGATTCTTCACCT
>ML864291.1:0-10330 GCA_009831015.1 Picea engelmannii | reverse complement strand
ATCCACGCTTCCGTCTGCTGCATGTTTGATCTTGTATACCCATTTTGAGGTTACCACTGATTTCTCTTTAGGTCTGGGTACAATTTCCCATACTTCATTTTTCATAATGGACTGATGTTCTTCCGCCATAGCTTCTTTCCATTTTCCCTTTTTAATTGCTTCTTCGAATGTAGTAGGTTCTTCATCTACAATTTTTGTCATGTATGCTGCATAACTTGAGAATCTTTTCGGTCTTTTGCTCTTCCTAGATGTTCCTTCTGGAACCTTGATTCTTTCTGTGTCCTGTAATGTGGCTTCAAGCCAAGCTAGTCATTTCTTGTTCTTTGGTATATTATCTAGATCAATGTTCTCACATGGCTCCATAGGATGATCAGGTTGATCCTTTTCGTTATTTCCGCTTTCTGTGTTTTCTTCATTTGGTTCTTCAATTTCTTCTTCTTCTATAGTTTCTTCAATAGATTTTTTGAAGGCCATCCTTTCATTGAATGTTACGTCTCTGCTTACTTCTATCTTGTGTTTTTCTAGAATATATATTCTATAGGCTTTGGATGAATCACTATATCCCACGAATATCCCCTTCTTTCCTGAGGGTTCTAGTTTATTTCTTTTATCTTTGGGAATATGAGAATAAACTTGACATCCAAATATTCTTAAGTTTTATACGTTAGGTTTCTTACTTGAGAATGCTTCTTCTAGTGTCATGTCCTTCAATATGCGATGAGGGCTTCTGTTCTGTACGTATATTGCCGTCATTTATGCTTCTCCCCATAGAAACATGGATAGATCTTGATCGTTCAATAGGGCTTTTACTGTTTCTTCGATAGATCTATTCTTTATTTTTGCTACATCGTTTTGTTGAGGATTATGAGGGACAGTCAACTCCCTCCTAATCCCTTCTGATTTGCAGAATGAAACGAACTCCTTCGAGGTGTATTCTCCTCCATTATCTGTTCTTAATGTCTTGATCTTCTTGTTCGTGAGATTTTCTATTTCTGCCTTGAATTCTTGTAACTCTTCGAATACTTCATCTTTTGACTTCAGTAGGTACAACCACGTCTTTCTTGAATAGTCATCTATGAAGGTTACGTAGTAAAGAGATCCTCCTAAATATCTGACTGGCATTGGACCGCAAACATCTGAGTGTATTAGATCTAGGGTTTCCTTAGATCTGTTGTTGCTGCTTGGGAATGGTTTCTTGATATTCTTCCCAAGGGCACATCCCTTGTAAATTCCTTCCTGTGTAGACTTCAATTCTGGTATCCCTTCAACCATCTTTCTAAGGAAAGGTAATGCTTGATAATTGATATGAGCGTACCTTCTATGCCAAAGCTCATTAGGGTTGACTGCGTCATGTACTAGGGCTTCTTCATTTCGTTCTAGTAGTCTATACA
The DNA here is from genome assembly GCA_009831015.1 of Picea engelmannii. Taxonomy (NCBI): domain Eukaryota; kingdom Viridiplantae; phylum Streptophyta; class Pinopsida; order Pinales; family Pinaceae; genus Picea; species Picea engelmannii. Next base: position 8,939 of record ML864291.1, on the reverse strand, counting down.
AATTCCCTTCACGTCTTCCAATAACCCCATCTTCTATGCTGGAATCTTTATCCCATGATAACACTTTTTCATCTATGTAGGCTATTCTGTTTCCTTTGTATTCTAAACATGATATTGATACAAGATTCTTTTCTAAACCAGGTATATATAAAACATTGCTTAAGTGAACATGATTACCTGATTCCAATTTGACGGAGGCTTGTCCAAATCCTTTGACGGGGTAGGTGCTTTTGTCTCCAAGCTCCACTTTGTATGATGTCTTTCTCTCATTTAGATTTGAGAGTCTAGCTTGATTCTCCCGTCATGTGCCTGGAAGCTCCACTGTCGATTATCCACATATCGTCTTCAATTGTCCCGGTAAGTGTTGAGTAGTGTAAGAGATCGATTGTTTCATACATATCTTCGGTTGATTGGTAACTAGTCATGCCTTGATCCAAAACTTCAATTTCATCATTTCTATCTTCTGAGAAAGTCAATAGGTGCATTGAGTTAGGGTGCATCTGAATATCTTCTCCTTGAGCGAGATGCTCCATCACAAGGTATCGGATCTGAGAATTAGGGTTTCTGCAACTGCTACTGCTAGTAACCCTAGTTGCAGTGCTTTGGAAGCTGCTCCTGCTAGTAACCCTAGCGGTAGTTCCTCAATGAGCTCAATATCTAGCGGCTATGTTTCCTTCCAGCGTTTTAGGCTGACTGAAGGGGTGTGGGCCCAACCTGTTAGAAAATAGAAGATTGTGCTCGTTTTACCATTGACGATACCCTCGTCACCCAACCAATGGCCGAAGCCACCCTCCGAGCACCTTGACCTTGACTGAGAAGAGAATCCTGGTAGCAATCAATAGCCAAGAGAGGCTAATGCACCAAGCAAGAAACTTAGAAACTAAATTGAACAGATGATCCCACCCAGAAGCTAGTGCACCACTTTCCAGCTCTCCCAAAAACTTGCGCACCAAACTGTTGTTGCCTGCGCAGATTTAGCTCTCACTGCAACTGCTGAGATGTGAAATAATGAAATTGGTGCCCTGTATTTATAGTGAATTGGCCAGGCTAACTGGGGTCTACTTCTCCTTTTGGGTATCAATAAATTCAATTTAAATGTATTTGTTCAGCCGACAACTTGTCTAGGGTTTCCTTCAATTCTTTGCTTCCTTCTGGAGGATTCTAGTCTCGTCATAGGTCACAATAGAGGTTCATACCTCTCGAAGCTACCATAATATTAACACCCTTTACATTACAAATAGGGTTACAAGTAAGTCCGACTCTTGAACAATATAGCAAGGGATCTCATACACCCACTAGTGCTCAGCCACTAGGGGCACATCCACAGGGATGTCCACATCTCTATCTCATTGCATCTCACAGGAGAACCACACTCACTAGTGCTCAACCACTAGGATCATGTTTAGTTGTGCTCATCCACAGACACGTCCAACTCAACAAATCTTCTTTCCCACTACATTACATATGAGAGTCATCTGAATCAGTTAATCATCTCAACTCTTTGCTCATAGGAGGTTAATACATCGTTTCATCTCTGTCTCAGAACGATGCACCCAGCTCGTGAGAATTCACACATTCACCTGTGCTCAACCACATGCACGTCCAACTCAACAGATGTTCTTTCTCACTACGTTACACAAGAGAATCAATTGGAGTTCTTCTCAACTCTCTGTAAGGAGGAGGCCAACACAACGTTCTAGTTCTGTCTCAGATAGGAACCACACACCCAATTCAGGGGCTCTCTCTCAGGTCTGTGTCCTGGAGGATGTCTCACACAAATGTGATCATCAACACTCCCTCTCAGCTAGGGAGGCATTCTCCATTAGGCCAAGTCTCGCATGGAAGTATTCGAACTTCGTCTTGGTTGTAATCATCAACACTCCCTCTCAGCTAGGGAGGTAATCTCCAACAAGCTAGTTTCTCACAGAAGTACTCAAACTTCGTATTGGCAAGTGGTTTGGTGAAGGTATCTGCAATCTGCTCATGTGTAGGAAGATACTGCACATGTATTGCTTTCATCTGCAACATGTCTCTGATATAATGATATTTTATCTCAATGTATTTCGATCTATCATGAAACACATGGTTCTTAGAGAGCTTCACACAACTCTGGTTATCACAAGTAATAATAGGATCCATCTCATGATCAAATGAATCTGTCAAATCCACACTGCTTCACAGACTACCACACTCAATGCTATATACTCTGCTTCTGTGGTACTCAAGGCCACAAAGCTTTGTTTCATGTTGCACCAGGAAACCATGGTAAACTCCAAGGTAAAACAACAACCAAATGTGCTCTTCTAGTCCACTTTACTCTTTGCTCAATCTGTATCGGTATATCCCTGCAAACTCAACTTCAAACTGGAGGCATATCTCAGGCCATATCCAAATGTGTCTTGTATATGCATCTCAATACATGCTTTATTGTTATCCAGTGAGTCTGTCTCGGCTGACTTGTGGATTGACTAAGCATATTCGATTCATAGCATATATTAGGTCTGGTGTTAACCATATACATCAATGATCCAATCAGTTGTCGGTACACATGTGGATCAATCTCGTCTGAATCATCATCATTTATTTTTCGTCAAATCCACCACCATCAGTGTAGACATGGATTTTCATTCCGTCATACTTAACTTCTTTAATATCCCCACTGTATATTTTCCTTGACTTAGGAAAAGTCTCATTGGTCCTCTGTCATACTTCTTGTCCCAATAAGTAGTGCATCATACCCAGATCCTTCATCTCGAAATCAGAAGTCAAAGCTTGCCTGTAATAACATGACTTCTTGTAATAACATAACTTCTTCTACATAATTATTATAATTTTCATAAATAATTTAACATACAACATTATAATTTCACAAGTGAATGCTAATGCAATATTGGTATTGGTATAAGCATCTTTAAAATACTCACATGGATTGTTATAATTCAAATTTATGCACCAATTTTTTTTTTGAAAAAACATAACCACTCCAATAACACTTGTTAGTCCCTGCCATGGGACTATAGCAATGAGTTTGCTTTTGGTGGGACGTTGATGTGACATTAATTTGTCTTTTACCATAAATTTGTGTATGCAATGTAATGTTTAACATAGGAAAACAAATATATATTTTTGGATATAATAAAAATATTTGTGTTTCTCATTTCTAATTGGTTGATAGAATTGAAGTGTTATTGCTCCCTTCATGTCTTTCAATATGTAGAATTAATTACATAATCAATGAATTTCACCAATCACCACATCTAAATATAAAAAGTTGTACTATGTATTTATTATTATGTATTATTATATTTATTATCTAATATATTATTTATTATTATATTTATATTATATTTATGAATATTATAGTTCCATTCAGCTTACGGTTCATTGTGCATTTTGAATAACAAACAACCCTCAATTATTATCTTTTGACAAAAAATATTCATTACTTATGTATTTAGTTATATTAAGTTTTATTGTTTAACATGTATTTCCCAACTAACTCAACAAGGACTGAGTTGCCATACAACCCTTGTTTATATAATAATCAATTCACTATATTTAAATATCAATATCATATGTAAATAATATTTTAACAAAAGACTTAAAAGTAGATATTAGATTTATGACCTATAGAAATCGTGACTTTAATTTGCTTATTAGAAATTTAAGTTCATTTTCATATTTATTTATATATATATTTTTTAATTATTATAATAGAGTAGGTGAGATAAAACATCATCATAATAATGTCTTAAATTTAAAATCTAGAAAATATTTACTAAAATTTATTTATTCATTTTTTTTAATTAATAATTTTATCTAGATTCGTTTTATAAATATAAATCTATACTTCGTATACAATTTTCTGAGCCAAAGTTAACATAATGGTTCGGATTTTGTTGTTGTCGTAAAATAATTAAAAAAAAACATTGTTCGCACTTTATTGTTGTCCGTGGGTCTTATATAAATATAATATTTAAAAACAATTAAAAATGGAAACAAAAGACAATATGATAAGATATAACACACAATTGGCCCGACTCTATTTAAGATATAATACACAAATGGCCCGACTATATTTAAAATGAAAGTCTTTACATTAGATGACTAACCTCTTACATTTCTTTCGAACGAGATCGTGTTTTACTCTAAACCTTACAATTAATGAGATGAAAAAAAACAGGGATTGTTTGTGTAATAGGGAATACCATATTAGCACATGTGGCTTGTGAACGTCGATAGGTATTCGTTGATTCTCACTCTTTGTTTAAGCGCTATAATAGAGAAATTTGTGAAATCTAAACTGATGGGTAAGAGGAACAACTTTGAGGTGGAATGAAAGAGTTGTCCAGAAGGAGGCAGTATGCTTATAATATAGCTCATGCATTCCATATGTAGTAAAGAAATACAGTAAAAAACAAAAATAGATGTAGTAAAAAATCCTAAATGGGAACTACTTATAGTAAAAACCGCAGGAGCAGTTATTGAAGTTGGTATTAATAATTTGATTGGTCATTAATATGTTAATCACCCTAATCACCCTTTTTAATGACGAACATACGTGTTTTTCCATGCATAAAATTTAATGGTTGAAATCAGAACCCTTCATTTATTGTGACGTCAAAGAATATTCGGAGCATATGAAATCGTGTCCATTAAAAGCCCATTAAATCTGGCCATTTCCAATAGGTGTACGCCTATCGGTGTCATTATTAAAAATAATATATATATTTTTAATATTATTTAGGTTGAAATTGTTTTTTGGTTTTGGAGTAAGGCCTAAAATTGCTTTTGATCAACTAAGAATTTGTCTTCCTTACATGTAAGGAAATAGGTTAATGGTTTAAGACCCAGAGGTATCTAGCAGGAGTGAAAGAGTGCCCTCTTACAGAACACCAACAAGTTATTTTAAGTGACATGGTTTTCCTTGAATAACAAATGATGATTTTCCTCACAACTGATTGACAACTAAATTATGATAATTTTTTCCACTAAAAACAATTGTCAGAAGGAAAAAGAAACAAGTATCGATAACTAGTTTCATTGAATGACAATAATTTTACTTTAATGGTCATTGATATGTTCTTGTTGAAGCCTCCTTCTCTTCCTCATGTGATGACAATGGTGCTCAATTCTAAAAATTGTAGCTGCTCAAGTTGCCATAAGTAAGAATGTATCCACTGGTGTCAAGATTCATTCAATCTTTAGCATTTTAGGCTCTCCATTATTTCCAGTCTAAAACACCAGGCAATCATTCCACACAGAAATCATTATGGGCGTATAAACATGAGCGTGTAAACTTGTGGGGCATGAGTTCGCTCCACCGAGAATCGTCTTGTTTGCTTGATTCTCGTAATATTCTAGGAAGACTCCTCGAGAGCACTCTTCCCTGGGAATTACCCCATAAACCTTGGAACCGTACCGAACCTTTACCCAGAGACTCGACTAAGATCATGGACAATTTCCCAAGAACCGTCTGAAGGTTCATGTGATCCGGGTCTGGAAACCTTATGCAAGAAAGAGTAGCTCTCTAAGGTCTCGGAGTCGTGTGAGTTTGAAGCTCCGAGAGGTTGAATTTCGTGATTCAAGCTCAGAAAGGATAGCGAGTCCAATTATCGAAAGGGAGTATTCCATCATTTAGTAGACGAATGGTCGGGATCCTTTTGGAAATACCCCAAATCTGTCAGGACCAATGGATCTAGAGGAGGAGCGCATGCGTTAATGCCTCGACCCCTTTAGCCTTCTCAAGTAGCGATGGGGTCTAGGACCATAGATCCAAGGATCTGTCAGAGTTCTATTGACCGTCGATCTTAACTTTGGTATAGGCAAGAGAATGGACTCGGCAAAGTCCTGAAAGTCCCGAAGAAATCGGAACTGTCCACCAACAGAGGACACGTGGTGGTCGGGTAGCATTTCGCTAACTTGCGACTTGGAGTGGTCAAAGGGTAGGACCGCACAAAATCACAATTCGTGAAATCGCGATGTGATCTTGGTCGTTGATCCAGGAGTGATCTGGGCGATCGGTTTAAGCGTGAACGAGTTTCGGTGTTTCGGCAACCGGGAGACCAAAGGGCAAGACCCCTCGGTTTCGTAAGTCGCGAAAGCCCCTTATACGAAACCCTGACATGCTCTGTGGATTGGCCCTAGGTCATAGGACACAGTCATGTGGTAGAAGAAGGAGGTAGGAGCTAGCAATTGGCTAAGGGTCTAACTCGGGGATAGACATTTTGGGACCCGAGAGTTCGAGGAAATGAGAAGTCGAGGGATGCGAAGTCCCAACGAGCTCGAAGACTCAGCCCCTGGTCGTGCTGAGTGATCACATGGGTGGAGGGTTTAGATAGGTGTTACAGGAATCGGGATTTTAGGGAACGAAGAGTCAGAGCTGGCTCGTGTTCATTATCCCAATACTCGAAATTGCGATATGATCACAACCGTTGATTGAGGGGATAGCACAGGACCGTAGATCCAATTTCTTGGGAGGGAATCGGAGGTTGGGAGTTCGGGAGTGAGAGTCTGGGTGGCTTCGCATCCTGAAAGTCCCAAAATGTGAAGCATCTCTCATAAGAACACAGTCATACCTTGTGGTCGTATGGGGAAAGCTCGCGTCTTATGTGGGTTTGTGCAGTCAGGGTTCAATGAGGTCTGCGGATTTGTTAGCAGGACCCTGGTAGGGAGTCGAAGAGTTGATTTGGCTCGAAAACGAGAATATAAAAATTTTATTTTTATTCACGCCCATCGTGGGGGTGTTACAAATCGGTATCAGAGCATGGTTACAACACTTGGCCTGCTTGGGCTCATGAACGAATTGCGCAGAAACTCCATTTGAAGTACTCTTAAAAAGAGTAACCCTCTATCTTAACCCCCTTTACCAAAAGTCGAAGTTAAGAATGAAATTCCTATTGTGTGTATGCATTTAGGAAATATGAATTATGTGCTGATTGTGAATGAATATAGTGTTGACTAACAACAAGTGTTTTTGTCTGCACACAAGTGGACTATCAACCGCGGGAAAATGCAGACGTATAGAATGGTGACGCGCCATGAAGTGGGGGATGGCCCCCACAATAGAGACGAAGAGTCTGACGAAAGGAGGGCAGTAGAGACCCCTCCAGATCTAGCTGAGACTGTGAGGAGCCTCATGGTCAAACTACAGAGCTGCAAGGCTGACAATGAGAGGTTGATAAAAGAGCAAGGGAAGAAAATGAAAATTAATGCAGTCTTGCTGCAAAGTTTATCCGACATACAAAGATAATTGCAGCATGGACCTGACACCAGTCACGCGGATCGACGACAGACAAAGAAGATTCGAAGTCCACCTGAGATATGAAAACGTGGACTTTTAAGTGGCCACACTGGGAAGAGCACCTCGAGAAAGGTCCACCCCAGAGATAAGGGACAAGCGTCGGATGATTCCTGTGGAAAGGAAACTGGCGACTCAGAGTGATCTTCTAGTAGCAGAACTGGTACACATTCTCGACGGAAACGGAAGAAACAAAATTATTCCAAAAATTATAACCTCGAAGAATTCAAGAAGGCCAAACCACCCTCTTTCGATGGTGAGATTAAGAGGGGAGAGGAAGCGGAGGCCTGGCTGCTTGGACTAAAGAAGTATTTCAAAGTCCATGACTTCTTAGAAAACTTGAAGGCCCGAGTAGCCGCTTTCAACCTGGATGGGAGAGCTTCCATTTGGTGGGAGGACCTTAAGAATGTGAAAGGGATTCATGTAGAAGACTTGTCTTGGGAATGGTTTGAAAAATACTTCAGGAAGAAGTGTCTGTTGGAAAAATATTTCGACGAAAAGACTAAAGAGTTTTATGAACTCAAGCTGGGGAAACTCACCATAGAGGAATATGTCAGCAGATTCCTTGATTTGTTGAGGTATGTACCCTATATAAAAGAAGAAAAAGCAAAGGTGCAACAATTCATCAGTGGACTACCTAAGGACTATCAGAATATGATTGAGTTTGACAAGCCAAAGACCCTAGAAGACACTATCCGAAAGGCAAGATATTGTTATGAACAACTTGGGCATTGGACAGAACCTCTCAAAGGCTGGAAGCAGAAGAATAGTTCGGAATTCCAGAAAAAGGGGTTTAAATCCCCAAGATTTAAAAACTATAAGGACTCAAGGATGAGCTTCCCGACCCGAAGTGTACACCAGCAGAATTTCCCCTCCCAGAGTGGAAATAAACCTTTTGGACCTACCCCAGGAAAGATTGATAACCCAAAGAAAGAACCCTTGAAATGTTGGGGTTGTGGAGAAGAACATCTACTGAGGGACTGCCCACACTGGCAACATAATATTCAGAGAATTTACAACATCCAAGAAGCTACCGCCATCAATGACGTGGCCAGGAGTATGCCACAAATTTATGCAGCCATGGATAATAAACAAGTTGACCACCAAGCTTCAGTGGTGGAGATGGAAGGTATGATCACCAACCATCTAGTGTCTATTCTAATTGACCCTGGTTCAAATTTGAGTTATATAGCCCCTCAGGCTATTGATAAGTGTAAATTACAACCACATAAACATGTCAAGCCATGGTTGGTACAGTTAGCCATTGGCACCAAAAGAAAGGTAGCAGAGGTTATACTAGCTTGCCAATTCACTATGGGTGAATTCCCCACCCAAGCAACCCTTAACATACTACCCCTAGGATCGTATGACCCGTTGATTGGTATGGACTGGTTAGCCACATACAAAGCCATACTGGACTATTACCATAAAACCTTAGAATGTGTAAGTGAAGAAGGAAGAAGGATAACCCTTCAAGGGATCCAAAAACCTGTCTTGGTGAGACGAATATCAACCCTTCAAATGAGAAAGTATTGCAGAAAGGGATGTCCACTATATGCGATACAGGTGTTGGAATCAGCTTAAGATGACAAACCAAGCCTCGAAGACCACCCCACACTAAGAGAATATAGAGATGTAT
>WSFP011423949.1:15000-22561 GCA_009831015.1 Picea engelmannii | reverse complement strand
GATGTGGTACCAAAATTTCGACACATACATCCTTAGTTTGGGATTTGTGAGAAACAAAGTTGATCACTGCATATATTCCCAAGAAGAAGGTGGGAATTTCATATATGTAGCATTGTATGTCGACGACAAGTTACTGATTGTAAATATCACGAACACAATAAAGGAGATGAAGAAGCAACTATTCTCCAAGTTCGACATGAAGGATCTTGGTGTAGCAAAATTCATTTTGGGAATGGAGATCAAGAGAGATCGAGAAACTAAAAATATTTGGTTGAACCAAAAGAAGTATATTGAAACAATATTGAAACCCTTCAACATGCAGGATTACAAACCTGTGAAAGTGCCAATTCCTGTGGGAGCAAGGATAATTGTTGAACAATGTCTAAGGATACAAGAGGGAATAGAGGGCATGACACATGTTCCCTATGCAAGTGCTATTGGTAGTCTAACATATGTGATGGTTTGCACTCGACCAAACATTATCCATGCAGTGGGAGTGTTGAGTAGATACATGTTGACATCTGGAAAGGAGCACTAGACAACTATCAAGAGAGTATTCAGGTATTTGTGTGGCACAAAATACTATGTTATATGTTATGAAGGAAAACCTGGTGGAGACAGTGAATTAAATGTACATGGCTTTGTCGACGTTGACTAGGATGGATATCTAGATCGTTGAAGGTCGAACAGTGGATATGTGTTCAAGATGTTTGGTGGAGTAATCAGTTGGATGAGTAAGTGATAGAAGGTTGTATAATTTCCAACAATAGAACATGAATACATGGTAGCCACTCATGGAAGAAAAGAAGCATTATCACTGCAAAGGTTGTGTTCATGAATCGGGTTTGAGCATAGAGCTATGAAGATAAGTTGTGATAGTCAAAGTGCAATATTTTTGGCACAGAACCCGTCTTATCATTCCAATACTAAGCACATTGATGTACAATAACATTTCGTAAGAGACACGGTGGAAAGAAACAAGGAGTTATTGGAGAAAGTAAACATGTTGGAAAACATATAAGACTCTTTGACCAAGTTTGTGAGTGTTGTGAAGTTATTTTGGTGCAAAGAGGAAATGGGAATTGTTTCCCTGGGTCTGTCAATGAGAGTTCAGAAATCTCTCAGTTTCAACAAAGAAGAAAACAAGTGGGAGAATGTTGGGTTGTTATATTCTTTGCAATGAAATTCGAAGAAATTGAAAGCAAATTGAAGGTCAAGGTGGATCGAACAGATAAATTCGAAGTCAAAGAAATCGATAACAAGTTGAAGGTTGAGGTGGATCGACTAGGTAAAGTCGAAGTCGAAGAAATCGACAACAAGTCAAAAAGGTCAACCGACAAGAGGCCGATAGGCAGGTGCATGAAAATCGAATGAAGACTGAATGGAGGTCGATTGGTAATCGAATGGTAAACCAACTTAGAGTCGACTGTAACAAAATCCTAAGATTTGTGGGATTTTTAGCCAATGATCTGCGAGGATCTGTAGCCATTTTTTGGGTGCATTTCTTTAGGGGTTTTCCTACTGTAAAGTGTATAAATAAAGCGTATTGTAATGTTGTAAAAGATAATACTTAGAGAAATCATTTTAGAGGTTGTTGGTCATGTATATGTAAGCCAGATTGGATATAAGGTTGTTCTTGTGTAAAACAAGAAGGTATAATGTCGATTGTGTCTTAAGTGTAGACCAAGGTCAAGCAGGTGACCTTTATTTTAAAGGAATAAGACAACAAGAGAGAAAAACACTCAAGGAATGTTGGTTTTCCTATTTGGGTTTCCAGGGTAAAATCTTTGTGTATTGTGTGTTTTCTTTGTTATTTACTTTCTTGATTAAATCTTTCTTCCTCTCTTTTGCTAGGTTTAGTGTGGAAGTGTTCCTAATTTTCTAACATATTCACCATACTAAAAATTACATAGTGACAATTCATGGGGAATATGTTCGAATAAGATCTTTCCAACCATACTTCAATCCTATCATAAAATATTGCACTTCTATCATAAAATTGATGGAGGGAATTCAATGGAAAGTAGCATATCAAATGAGAATCATGCATATAATTCATGTGGAGTATGCTTGGTGAGAGAATCTTCATGTATATAATTTTTTTCATCCCTGAAGACGAGCCAAAAGAATGAGGACTTGACATAACCATTGGCGTAAACCAAAGTGCATCATCATTTTGGCAAGCCTCCTTGGACTTATACTTCAAGTAACTATCAACTTGAGATAGAGTAGTGATATCAAATGATATACATGGGCTAGGACCAACCATGGTATGAGAGATATCTTTAAAGAAATTGTGATATCCACTAGTATCAACAATATCGTAAAGGGCTACTTGAACAAGAAGATTCTCTATTTATGAAAAATGAAGAAGAAAGAGAAGAATACATCCTTTGATACACATTTGCTATAACACTTCCATCATCCTATGAAAAAGGCTTATAAGGCATAGAATTAATACGTTCATGGGAAGAGGCCTTATCATGTTTATCTTCCATATGCCTATCACCACCCTAAAGTATTTAAAAAAGGGTTGATTCTGTTGAATTTATTTGAAAAGAACAATGGGTGGATTTCTGCAAAGTTAAACCATTAAAAAGATCAAGATATAAATAGAAATAAGTGGAAGAATTTAGAGAATGAAAAGATTCTCTAGAACAAGAGGGATTTTCATAAAGTGACTCCCTGAATGGTTGTTCCTCCTCTTTAAGAAAACCAATGAATAATTTTGAATGGGTAGACTCCACACTAAGAATGGTTTCACAATCAACACATTCTTCATCAACATGGTTTCCCTTTCCCAAGAAAAAAGTGGATTGTCATGATAAAAGAGGTATATCTTGTATGCTCAATTCTTCTCCTGAAGTGATAATATCAGTGTGGTTGTTTTTCTCCTACACAATATGCGAATATGAAATATCTTCCAAAACATATTCATAGTTAGAAGAGGGTAGCAAATCACAACAATCATTAGAACAAGAAGTTTCAATAAATGATCCACTAGTAGTAGGAAAACATTCTTGATATATTTCGGCTAGACAAGGAGAATTTATAACATCAGGACAATCCAAATTAACATAAATTAATTCCAAATTATCCATGGGTGAGGAAGAATTCATGTCAAGTGTGTCCAAAGTTTCTTTATTAACAAAATTATCAACATTCATGTTTTTCCCCATAGCTTTCTCTTCCATTCCTTGTGATAGAGAAGATGAGATAGGATAATGAGAACCTGGCATAACCATCGGTGTGACCTGAAGTGTCCCATTATCAACAAGAAAATACTCCTCTTGGGCAACTGTAGAAAAATATGAACTTGAATTTATACAAGAGGCATATTTTTCGACACAAGGAAAGAAAGGGGGAATGGAGTAATGGGGGGATACATATGTTTCTTTTGAAAAAGAATTTTGTATCTAATCTATATCCCCCATAGCAAAGAAAGATCTCAACATATGGAGTTCAACTAAAGGATTAGTATTTGTAATATCTTTATTTAAATCCAAATCATCATGTAAAGGAACATTAAAACATGATTTAGATTCTTTATCCACTAATTTGTATGTTCCATTAAAAAGAGAAACTAAACATGAAATCAAATAATTGTTAGAGGGTCTATCATCCAAAGGAAATCTACAACAAAGATGAGTAAATTTGATAACCAAATATTCAAGGGATCCATTTACATTCTTCTTAAGATCTAAAATTTCTACACACAAATTGTCATAATAATAATTCTCAAAAGCATTCAAAAATTCATGCATAAATTGTTCCCATGCGAAAATGGAGTCAAGCGGCAAAGTCTCGCACCAGTTCTTAACCTGGCCTGCAAAAGTGAAAGAGAACAATATGAAAATGGTATTTCCATCGGTAATATTGTGAGAACAACAAAATTTCCAGAAATGTATAGCATGTTCAGATGCAAATATTTCACTCTCTCCCTCAAATCTAAGTTGGGACAAGAAATGTAAAATCTTTCTAGGAGGTTTGGCAGGTACAGTACCAAAAAAACACCTCCATAAAAGGATATAGGATGGAGCCATTAATAAACTAATTTTTTTTTTAACAAGAATGACTCCACATGCTCAACTTGTCATTTGGTCCTCCTTCTAGCACCATTTCTATTGACGGGTCTGAATGGTCTGTCAAGTATATGAGGGAGAACGCATGATCGCAGATCCCAATTAGACCTACTCTAGTTTGGTGTAGTGTTTCCCATGAGTATGTGGGTCTCACTGTCTCTCAGAATTAAAAAAATTAAAAGGGAAAAGGAAACGGATTCCCCCCCAAAGAGTTCTAATTAATTCTAAGGCTAATAAAACTAGAAACAAACTAATCTAATCTAACTAATTCTAACCTATCCTGAGAGAAAAACTAATAGAAATGAGTACAATGAAAGATAATATCTAGACAACATAATTAGTTCATGACAGTCCATACATGTTAGCACAATAATATTACAGTAATTGTCTCAAATAGTTGAATAAGGAAACTGTAAAATCACTTCTCCACTCATAAGAAATTACAACAACATAAAGATTCTAGATACTAAGCACATAAATAATTCACATGATCAATACCCAGAAAATGTAAACCACAAATACAAGTGTATAATAGTCCCACAAGTACTTGCAAAACAATCATGACTTCAAAATGTCTTCTACTCTTCATTGCTCATAAATAATAGTACCATATTTTGTTACAAAAGGGAAAAACTATTTTCTATGCTATGAGTTCTCATTTATAAGACCTGAGAGAGACGGTCCTCGTTCTCATAACTATTCGTTTTATTTTCTTTCCATTTATTTTCTCACATTTCAAAAATGAACATGTGAGTGTTACAAAGAGAAGCTGAACATAATCATCAGTGAACATTTTCACCCTAGGGAAATTTACAAATGATATTCATTAAAAAACAATCATTGACTTTATCCATTGGCGTTATCTTATGTTCCTCGAAAAGTTTTGGGCGTTTCTGGATTTGGTCTATTGAATAATATCATTTTTTCTTCTTCTCATTTTTTTCATCTTTTCATTGAGTTATTTCTGGTTTGGTTTCGTTGCTTATATCTCAAGATATGATTATTTGATTTTTGCATGTCTGGTTCTTGATCTGAATTCGGGTTCCACCCGTGTTTTACCTTTTTGGACCTTTTATGCTCTTCACCTACTAGCACTTGCTATCCTAACATGTTCTTCACTTCTGTAGCTTTCCATCGAGCCCTCTTGGGCCTGATTTCATCGCATGTAGCTCCAAGTATGATTGTTTGAAGTTGGTATGGTCGATTTCCCCCCCAAATCTGTGGTTGCCAATTTTTCGCGTTTTTTGATGTTTTATGTCAATTGTTCATCTTGGAGACCTATAATCCATTGCATTCCTTTGTCTAATAAATTTCCAACGAGGTATCACGGACCTCATTCTGACATCTTTAACACAAGTTATGGTCGTTTAAAAATCGTCACTCAACAACCATTGGCCAAGCCCATGGGTTAATCTGGACTATGGTTAATCTGGACTATTGATTTTTGAACCTACAAAAGAGAAATCCCACCTTCATACGAGATCAACACTTAGTGATTAGATCACTCAATCCCTATAGATAATTTGATTCAGAACCCAGGTGGCATGGAACCCACAACTTGTAACATAATTTTCTCTAATTATCCCTTTTTCCTTTTTTATTTTTTATTTTTTATTTTTTAATATAAGGAAGATAGTTAAAAATAAAATAAAAATAAATAAAAAATGAAAATAGAAAAATATTTACATTTATTTACAAATTTTAACCAAAAAAAAAATAGACTACCCTAAAAAAACTAAATTGATTACCCCCATTAACGAAAAATAAAAATTATCAAAGTTAAAACAAATAAAATAATAATAATTATTCTACCCCCATTGAATTTGAACCTGTGACATCTGAGAGAGAAGCGCACATTTTTAACCATTAGGCCCATTCAATTTTGTTATTCATTTAACCTGCAAAAACTTATTTAATCCATGAAAATTAAAAATTAAATTAAATAATAAATCAAATTAAATAATAAATAAATAAAAATAAAAATAACAAAACAAAAAAATGTTAAATAAACAAAAATGAAATAAAATGAAAAAATAACAAAATAAAAATAAAAACAATAAATAAATAATATAATACACCCCATAACATAACCTAAGGTCTTAATATCCTCATTGAAATACGTTTAGAAAGGTCTGTGGGGGTTCAAGCGGTCAGAATCTGTGGTCGTAGTGATAAGGTGGAAAGCGTTGGGTGAACTCCGATGAGATCACTTTGATGGTGAACTCCGATGAGATCACTTTGATTATATTTATTAATTTGTGTAAATATTTCACATAAATATTTACAAAAATTAATAAAATAATATAATATAATCACAAACTAGAAAAAATGAGAAAATTAAACAACTTGAGGTTCCATGCCCCCTAGTTTCCACTGGTCGGGGTTCTGCACCTAGGGGCCCAAAAATAAAAAATAAAAAACGTATAGGGTAGGATTCGAAAAACCATGCATCAAGGAGAGGAGCGAGGTCAGATGGTGGTCGAGGGCTTGGCAATTCAGTTGCGACAAAGGAGGAGTGATGAGAGAGAAGGATGATGCTTCATGCAACGATTTAATATCACAAGTAGCGACAAGTAGGGATAGAACATCGACTCCAACCAAGCGCACACCGCAGATTAATTCAATCAATATGTACATGCCGGAGGGAAAACATGCTCAGATCGCAAGGAGCAAGAGCATGACCAGGTCTAGAAAAATGTCTTTACACTCGATCATTATTCGTGAATGCGGTAGATAGCTAGCAAGCATCAGGAGATAGCTCGATAAGGGCTCACAATCAAGAGGCTAAGTGAACTTAGGGCATGGGTTTTGGTGAGAGGTAAGACCAAGAAAGGACCTGGTGTAAACCAATCCGAAGAGGTTCAAGGACAAGCTTGCAAGAAAGGTGGGTCAGATAGCCTTGGGGGCTTCGAACATCAAGGCAAGTGCAAGTGAAGGTAATCAACGTCCCAACAAGGAGAATCCTGGGAAGACTTAAGGTCAAGGTAGCATACAAGGATTAACAAATTTCCCCATAGGCCTCTCAAGGCTGAAGCGGCCATGCAAACACAGTGCCCCTACAAACCTTCTCATGCAAAACAACAAGAATGATATCAACCATGTGGTTAAAAGAAGATTTACCAATACAATAAACAATATATTCCCTGCCTGTAAAGCCATTTATAAGAGAGTGTTAGGTTGTTTCAGGGATAATATGGTGGATGTAGATGAGTGTCCTAAAAATACACGTGCCATGTCTCAACTCAAAAGAAGGATCAACAATAAGTGATTTAGACTTAGAGTTCGAAATAGGTGATCAAAATATGCATGCGAAAGCATAAATATGAAAACATAAAGCACCAACAAGCCAACAATAAGATGCAAAGTTTGAGTTATTCAATCAAGACATGCAATAGAACAAACCCTGCCACCTCATAAGATCACCAAGCACCTTAGAATCAACAAAAGGTCAAGCGACAACATGTCAACTCCATCATACA